>APFE031221739.1:0-50890 GCA_000404065.3 Pinus taeda
TCACCTTCATCAGCATTGGATGATAAGACTCCACAAGAAGTATGGACTGGTAGAAACCCTCTCTTTCACATCTGAGGGTATTTGGATGTGATGCATATGTACATGTTCCAAAGGAGAAACAAACCAAGTTGGATAGTAAATCTGAAAAGTGCATCTTATTGGGTATAAGGATGGTTTAAAGGGTTATAAGCTTTGGAACCCAGTAACAAGGAAGGTTGTGTACAGTCGAGATGTGGTGTTCAGAGAGGTGAAAGAAGTTATTAAACATGAAGTCCAACCAAAGGAACCTGTGAAGATAGAGTTTGAACTAAAGGAGGAAGAATCAGACTCTGTAGCAAAAGGAGGAATCAAAGATGAAGAGCCACAAACTCCGGCTGTGAAGAATACAGCTTCGAAAAGAGGCAGACCAGAAAGTAAGTCCATCTGCTTCTGTTCAAAACTTTGCTTTTGTCTGTTACTGATGATGATCCAAACTGTGGAAGGAAGCAGGTGATTCAAGGTAGCGGAAACTCTGGAAAAGAGGCCAATGTGATGAAATGGATCTTTGCACAAAAATGAGGCTTGGGATCTGGTGGAGTTGCCAACTGGAAGGAAACCCATTGGCAGCAAATGGGTGTTAAAAAGAAGACAAATGCAGAGGGAAGGTGGAGAAATACAAAGCTCGGTTGGTAGCAAAAGGTTATTCCCAGGTGCCGGGAATTGATTTTGGTGATATTTTTTCTCCTGTTGCCAAGGTAACTTCTATTAGATTACTTTTATCTATTTCTGCTGCTTTTGATTTTGAGGTAGAACAGATGGATGTGAAGACAATTTCTTCATGGGGATTTGGAAGAGGAGATCTACATGAAGCAACCTATAGGCTTTGCGGTGAAGGGTAAGAAAGAACTGGTATGCAAGTTAAAGAAGTCTTTGTATGGGTTAAAACAGTCAACAAGGATGTGGTATCAGAAATTTGATACATTTATATGGGGACTTGGCTCCACCAGAAGCAAAGTAGATCACTGTGTGTATTTTAAATTAATTGGTGACCGTGTTATTTATCTGGTCTTGTATGTGGATGATATGTTGCTGGTTGGAAATGACAAAGAAATTATCCAGGATTTGAAGACCCAATTGTCCTCCAATTCGACATGAAAAATCTCGGTGCTGCAAACTATATTCTGGGCATGGAAATTAAAAGAGATCGAGCAAAGAGGAAGCTCTGGTTAAACCAGAGGAAGTATGTCGAGACAATACTGCAGAGGTTTAATATGTAGGATAGTAAAACCGGTGAAGGTTCCTATTCCTGTAGGTGTGAGGTTATCTGTTGAATAGTGTCCCAAGACACAAGAAGAGGAAGAGGACATGTCCCGTGTTCCATATGCAAGTGCAGTCAGTAGCTTGATGTATGCAATGGTCTGTACTAGACCAGACATTGCACATGCAGTGGGAGTATTGAGCAGGTTTATGTCAAAACCAGGGGAGGAGCACTGGACAACAGTGAAGCGGGTTTTCAGGTATTTGCGTGGCACTAGTGATTATGGTTTGTGCTACCAAGGAAGACCAGGATTGGACAGAGTGTTGGATATCTGTGGCTTGTTGATGCAGACTGGGCTGGAGATCTGGATCAGAGAAGATCTACAAGTGGGTATGTATTTAACCTATTTGGAGGTGCAGTCAGTTGGATGAGTAAGAAAAAATCTGTAGTGGCACTATCAACTACAGAGGCAGAATACATGGAAGCCACTCATGCAAGCAAGGAAGCAGTTTGGTTGCAGAGATGTGTTCAAGTATGGGGTTAGCACAAGGAGCTATAAGGGTAGACTGTGACAGCCAAAGTGCAATTTTCTTGGCAAAGAACCCTGCTTATCATTCAAAGACAAAGCACATTGATGTTCAGTATCACTTTGTGAGGGATATGATAGAAGAAAAAAAAGTGTTGCTGGTAAAGGTGGACACTTTGAAGAATAATGCAGATGCATTGACAAAATCTGTGAGCTCTGAGAAGTTCTCTTGGTGTAGAGAAACAATGGGCATTTCAGGGCTGAAAAAATGACTAAGCTCTCTTGTGGCCCCCTGTGGAAAGAAAACAACAAGTGGGAGGTTGTTGGGTTGTGTTATATTCTTTCCACGACTAACCTACGTAGTTAACTGGGGGGTTAGAAGGGGGGCAGAGCCCCCCCTTCGTTGCACCGATTGCATAGCGGGGGGAGTTACAGGGGGTTTGAGCGGTGCAGGTAACCCCACTCTCTGGGGGTTTGGACCCTATATTAGGTTGGGCGAACCTACCTATGGTTTTCGGTCCATGGTATTGGATGCTTCGGCATGTATAAATATGTATTGTAACATTGAAAGGAATATAATGAAAAATCAAGCTGGTAGTCTCGGCTTTGAGATCCAGTGGGAAATCTCTGTGTATATGTATTTTATGTGTTATGCTCTCGCATTTTTATTTTCCTGTGATTTGGAATTCGTATGCAGGTAATTTCTGTACGGGGTTAAAACCTACAAGGCTGAAGCTAAAACAATCTCCACATAATTAATCTCGGTAGGGCTTAATGACATGACATCACCCCATGCATTAACTTGATCAAGAGGAGGAATGAACCAAGGATTAGACTTAACCGTGATCATGTTGACTGAGTCAACATGCGGAGGTGGGAGAGGAAAAATACCCATTAGGGCGAGATCTTTGAAAATTCTAGCCCCCACACTTTGATAAGGAGCACCGGTATGCTTCAGATAAGGAACATTGCCATCTAAGGAAGAAGAGGCAAAGAAAGATAACTGGTCGACTGTGACGATTTCCCCTTGATGAGGAAAGCAGAGCACGCAGAACAAAGAGGAAGCGACAACATGCACAACATGGGTCCAACTCCGTCTGAGTAGAAGATTATAGTTAAGATTTGCATCAACAATTTCTACTTCGACATTAACTGTCTTGCTTTTTGTTATGCCTCTATACCAATAGGTGCCATATATCATGATTGACTTAATGAGCTATGTAATATATTCATACCTTTTTTTGTTGCAAAGGTTTTTACATATTTGTAAAAAAATAAAAAAATTTAAAAAATGTAAAGAGGGTATACCCTAAAAGAAAAATCAAAAGGTGAAAAGAATAAAGAAAGGTCAAAAAATGAAAAGAAAATGAACCCCAACAAAAAAAGAAAAGACCATGAAAGTGTGCAAGTATAAATGCCACTACTATTTACTTTATGCATAATAAAGATTGTGTGCAGCTTGTCACTTATGCCACAATTTGTGAATAGTCAAACAATTTAAGCTTGACTAGTTCATATTTTCAATTTCATGTTGTAGAAATAGAGAATAAAGATCTGACTAAACAATTTAATCTTGGCAGATAAGTAGATAGGTAGAGTGAAAAAAAGAGCTCAACAATTTAATCTGAGCCCTTGGATGTAATAAGTGCAAACTTAGATAGGCATTTCCATGTAAAAGAAAAGAAAGTTTGATAAGGGTTTGCCAGTCTAAGTTTACCCTAATAAAGAAGTAAAAATGCTAGGTAAAGTAGGTAGGGTAGGTAGTTGATGGTTGCAGAATAACATGTGGTGAATGATGATGTTCAAATGTGAAAATATTTTATTTTCATCATAAGGCAAAGGCATGCAGTACATAAAAGACATATCAAGCAAGCAAAGTCAGAATAATTAATTCCCCTACTCATTTCCCCTAAATTTTCACTAATTCCCTAAGTGCTAAAGGTAATTGTCATAGTTAGAGGGGCTCAGAGCATTTCTCTAGCTTTTGGAGGGACTGGATCCTCGGCTCAATAATTGGAAATGCCTAAAGTACTTAAGTCCATTTCATCAACATTACCCCCCCATAAGGTGACTCATTCCTTTGATAAAACTTTTCCTAAGTAAAATCCTATTTTATTTAGGGAAATTGAAATAAATCTTTATAAAAACCCTTTTATACACTTTAGCCTAAATCAATATGTTATATGATGAAATACTTTCGGGAAAACATTGGACTTAGCGCTTTCCCATTTATTTAGTCATATTAGCCATTAATGTTTTATTATATAATTCCCAAATAAAAGAAAATTACTTCACGCCCGTATTATTATATTATGTAAAACCCCAAATTATTGCATATCCTGCCCCGATGGTTAAGTATAACCGTAAAACAGCGCGCTCTGCTCTGCTCTGCGTAGTAAGGTTTAGGTTTGAAGTCGCCTGCGAGCTCGCTGCTACCATGAGTGGGCCTGGGGGTGGGGAGTCTGCTCCCACCCCTCCATCTTCTTCAGAATAAGCATTTCGCAACCTGTTAAAACAGAAAGGGAAGAAACGACAACCCTCTGAAATCCTGAAATTTATAAAAAAGCTCGAAGAAATTCCAGAGATAGCACTTCCTGAGGAACAACCGATTAAAATAGCTCTTGCTCTGGCCGACAGAGGCCTGGTAGGGCAGTTTATGGGCCGATGGCCTTCCACAAAAACCACGGACGAATGGATTCAGCGAAACTGGAGACCTCAGCTGAAAAATAACGTGATTTGTTATGTTGTGGGACGAGGCTACTTCATTTTTGAATTTACCTCCAAAGAAGATCGTGATCTAGTGTTCAGGAACAGACCGTATTTTATGGGAAATTAGGGACTATATCTCAACAAATGGAGCCCTGATTTCGATCCCTCTGTCGATGTCCCTAAGGAGGCGCCGGTCTGGGTTCGTCTTCCAAATCTTCCGATACATTGTTGGAGCTATCAATCCCTGCAGAAGATAGGAAATGGGCTGGCTCGTTTCATCGACAAAGCTGATCACAAGGGCTAATATACCTGCGCTAGAATATGCGTGGAAGTCGACCTGGAAGCCGGTCTGCCAGAAGCGGTCAAACTCACAGTTGGAGATTGGCAGCATTATCAGAAGCTGGATTACGAGCAGTTTCCGTTCAAATGTCGAACCTATCATGAGCATGGACACTTCCAACGAAACTGCCCAAAAGCTCCAACAGGGATCTCGGCCGAAGAAGAAGGATGGAAAGAAATTAGAAAGGGAAAGGCTGTCCCAAAGCCCCCGGGGCAGAATAACTCAGTACCATTGGGGAAGCGACAAACTAATACAAAGGCCACTGTAGCTCCAAAAGTTGGCTCCTCCTCAGGAGAAAAGGTGGATGTCTTGGAGACACAAGAGGAAACAGGAAATCAGCTAAAGCAAGGGAAAGAAACTGAAGCCGAACCTTCTGTTCCACCAGCTGAAGATTGCCAGAGGGGAAATGAAAGCAACGAAGAGCACATCAGCCTCGCCTCTGACTCTGAGGGAGATTCAGAAGAGCGAGATTCCGAGACTGATAATTCGCAAGTCACTCCCATCAAAATGACAAGGGGTCGGAAATCCATAAAGAAACAGAGAGAGGAAAATTTTTATCAAGAAGTCCTCCAAGGCTCCCAAAAAACCCTCAAAGGAATGATGAATACCAGATCAGGGCGCAAGAGTACCAGGGCTCCAAAAGGAGCCTCGACCCCCCAAGCCAGTAAATAATGAAATACATCTCCTGGAACTGTAGAGGATTAGGTAGTAGGTTGAAAGAAGAAGCCATGAAGGACATAGTGAGAATATATTCGCCTGAAATCCTCCTCATCCAGGAGACAAAGCTGGAGGATCTTCTTCTCCTCCAATCTAGTAAAGTTTTTTGGCAAAAAGGTCATGGAAGAGCGGTTAGTGCAAGAGGCGCTTCTGGTGGAATTGCCACCTTCTAGAACAGCGTCATATATGATCTTATTCAAGAAAAAAGTAGCCCCCATTGGCTTTTCACTCAGATCCTACACAAAGATTCTGGTCAATAGGTTAGTTTGTTTAATCTTTATGCTCCTGTAATGCCAAGCGAGAAAAAAATTTGTTGGAACTCGCTTCAATCTTTTCTTTCAGAGCAAAATCCAGAAAATATCATTATTGCAGGTGATCTGAATGTCACCCTTGCTCTCGATGAGAAAAAGGGAGGCTCCAATGTCAAGGACCCTGCCAGAGAATGGGTTGAAGATATTATGATAGGATGGGATCTGGAAGATATTAAACCTTCCTCAGGTAAATTCACTGGTCTAACAAAAGATTAGCCCCCAACAACATTGCTTCCCGTTTGGATAGATTCCTTGTCCAATCTTCTTTCTTGACATGCGGTCTTATGGCCTCTTCTAAAATTCTTCCAAATCTCACTTCTGACCATAAGCCTATCACCCTCGAGCTTTCTCAGGATGGTAATCTAGGCCCCATTCCGTTTCGTTTCAGCCCTTTGTGGATTCAGCATGAAGGATTTCAAGAGTTGGTCTCGGATGCCTGGAATAGGCCAGTCCATGGCTCTCCGTTCTTCGTGTGGGAAGAGAAAATTAGACGCCTAAAAAGAACTCTTAAGGAGTGGGCTAAAAGTTTGAAAACTCCTTCGGCCAAAAGGAAAGATTCGCTTAACAGTCTAGCTGCTCACCAATTAGCTATGGAGCATAATCCTGTTACTCAAAGTCTTCTCCAAAAAGAAATCGAGCTGCAAAAAGAGGTTCACAAATCGAGCAGGGATGAGGAAGAATTCTGGAGACAGAAGTCTAGGAATCTTTGGTTAAAGTACGGAGATAAAAACACCAGCTTCTTTCATAAAAAAGCCGAAGCTCGAAAGTATTTCAAATCTGTTTCTGAGATACATTTCCAAAACACTGTGGTTAAGGATTTTGATGGCATCAAGAGAGCTGCATACTCCTTCTTTAAAGATATTTATTCGGCTCCTGAAGAAAACCCTATCGATCCCCAATCCTATCCGATGAACTTAATCCCCAAGTGCGTTAAGAAAAAGGATAATGCAATGTTGACTGCTCCGATCAGCATGGACGAGCTCAAGGAAGTTCTGGATTACATGGAGCCTGATAAAGCCCCAGGCCCTGATGGGTTTACCGTCAGGTTTCTCTTAACTTGCTGGTCGACAATAAAAAAAGACTTATTGAGAATGGTCAGGAAATCCCAGAACTGTGCAAGGCTGGGCGGTGGCATCAATTCGGCCTTTCTAGCCTTGATTCCAAATGAAAAAGGCGCTTCCGACTTCAGCAGATTTAGACCCATATCCTTGTGTAACTCCAGTTACAAGCTGGTCTCCAAAATAATTTCCAACAGACTAAAGAATATTTTGCTAGACATTATCCTTGAAAACCAAGGCGGATTCATAAAAGGAAGAAAGATATTGGACAATATTGTGCTGGTGCAAGAAGCAGTTCACTCCAGCTGCCAAAGAAATGAGAAAGGTATGGTAATTAAGCTCGATTTGGCCAACGCATTCGATAGGGTGAGACATGAATTTTTGATCAACGTGATGAAGAAGTTAGGCTTCTCAACAACCTTCATAAACTGGGTAAATGCCTGTATTGCCTCGCCATGGATTGCGCCACTGGTCAATGGACGTTCTACTGACTTCTTCCAAGCCTCCAGGGGCCTAAGACAAGGATGTCCCTTGTCTCCACTCCTATATGCTATCCAGGCCTCGGTGCTCAGTTATCAGCTTGATCACAATCAACAAACTCAAACCCTGCCTGGTCTCAGATCGACTCACAAGGTGAAAGACATTAATCACGCCCAGTTCGCAGATGACACATTGCTGCTTGGAGGAGCCAGCATAATCTCTGCCAGATCCTTCAAGAAGGAGCTGGACATTTACAGGATGTTCTCAGGAAGCAAAATTAACTTGCGAAAATGCTCTATCTATGGCTGGAACTGCTCGATTAAGGAGCTGTCTGGTATTGCAAGGCTATTAGAAATGGAAGGCATTTGAAAATGGGAGTCATTTAAATATCTCGGGATCCCTATCTTTAAATCCAAGCCTAAAGTTTCTCACTGGCTGCCACTGCTAGATAAGCTCAAGAACAGAATCCAAGCTTTGGGAGCCTCTTGGCTGAATAATGCAGGGAAAGTCATCCTCATGAAGTCGGTCCTTATAAGTATGCCTCTATATAAATACTCTTCTCTTCTTGCACCTAAAACCTTCCTAAGTAAAATGGATAGTCTACTGAGAAGATTCCTGTGGGAAGGTGGGAACAACAATGACAGAAGGATCCACTTAGTGAACTGGGAGATTCTCAAGAGACCCCTTCTGGAAGGTGGCCTCCATCTGCGTAACTTGGCTGCTCAAAACCTCGCTTTGGGATCCAAGATCCTGTGGAATTTAGTCTCTGGAAACTCAAGCTGGAGTAAAAGAGTAATTTGGAAGAAATACTTCCAAGGGCAACGCCTAAGATGCTTGGATAATCCCCCAAGAACTTTAAAAGGATCTCCGATTTTCAATCTCTGCAGCGCTGCTATGGAGCACTTCTGCCACTATCTTTACTGGATCCCTGGCAATGGGAGGAAGATCAAAAAATATGGGAAGACTCGATTCTTGGTGATCCACCTTTAATTCAAATGGAAGGGCTGGCAAACATAAAAGCCTGGCTTTAGTCCTGCAATCTGAATTCTCTGTGGGATATTTCTACCTGGAAAGACGACATCGATAGACTATGGGACAGCTGGAATTTGGGGGAGGTTCCTCCAAGGTTGTAGGGGGAAGCTTCATTACTGTTAGATCTGCTTCAAGGCAAATCTCCCTCAAAGGCCACCTCGAAATACAAAAGAGGTTGGGGCTCCCTTTCAGGCTCTTACACGGCTTCTGAAGGTTATAAAAGAATGATGGCTATCCCTTATGTTCCTCCAAACCCAGCTCAATGGAAATTTATCTGGGATTTCCCTTCCCTCCTCAAAACTGATTTCTTCTGTTGGACTATTGCGCACAACAACATTCTAACCAGAGACAATTTGCGAAGTCGTGGGACAGAAGGGCCTTCCAGATGCTCCCTTTGTTTGTCTGAAGAAGAAACTGCCAATCATCTGCTGTTGCTTTGCCCCTTTGCTCGGGCTGTCTGGAGGGGAGTTCTGCTGTTGAGTCCAGCTAATCTTGAACTTCCAGACAGGATTCCTTCCTTGTTCCGAACTTGGGCAAGCTTATCTCCCTTCAGCCTTAGAAAAAAAAGTCTTCTTAAAACAATTTGGATGTGGATCCCTAAATTTATTTGCTGGAAACTGTGGTTGGAGAGGAATAATAGAATTTTCAGAGGAGAAAGCTGCACTTCTACAAGAGTTATTACAAAAATCAAAGCTTTGCTGGGCGAGGTTTTGGAATCCAACTCCTCCTCCAGGAATGAAATTAGTCTGACCAAAGAGGAGGAGCAATGGCTTAATGCTCTGGTTCCAAACCTGAAGGAAAGGTCCATTCCTCCGGCAATTTCCCATGCCAATTGGGAGATCAGGCTGGAGGAACTGGAGTTTATCAAGTGGAGATCTGCATTGGATGATCACTGTTTATTCTTCGATGGGGCCTCTAAAGGAAACCCCGGGGTTGCTGGCAGTGGTGGGGTTCTTTTGTGTCCTGGCGGTTCAACGAAAATGAGATTCCAATGGGGACTGGGCATCGAAACCAATAACAGAGCGGAGGCTCTCGCATTGTGGCAGGGGCTGAATCTGGCGATTAGAAGAAATATCCCTTCTCTCTCAGTATTTGGAGACTCTCGACTTATCATCCAGGCGTTGGCTACTCATAAGACCCTCCACCAGGTTCAATTAGCTACAATTATAAAAAAAATACGGCTCTTATTGCCCAAGTTCAGGAAAATCTCCTTCTATCACATTTTAAGAAATCTCAATTCTCAAGCAGATATGGAGGCCAATCTTGGTTCCCTATGCAATCGGAGATCTCTGTTGGTCAACTCGATGGAATCTCTCTGCTCCATTCCTTGATTTTACTGCTGTCTGGACTTCTGTTTCTAATCGACCTCAGGGTTTTTGCTCCTCTCCTCTCTCCCCTGTTCTCCGGGATCTGTTCTCACTGTATAGTCAAACCAATTAAAATTATGATCGCTGGCCTGATTCCTTATTCAGCCAATCCTCCTATGAATGATCCCTTACTCCTATCGATGCCTCTCTTTAAAACGCCCACAAATATTTCTCAGTTCTTCAGCTCCAGTTCAAACCTCACTTTGTCCTCAAACTTGCAGACAGTTCTCGTCAAAATCATCGATCTCATCTCCGAAAGGCTGCATTCAATATGTGTATTCCTAAGAGATGCATTTGGGCGTCGGAGCATTTCCTCTTCAGCAACAATCTATCCTAAGTATGAGCGGAATAATCTTATGGTTTGCAAGACCACGGTATGGCCAAGGAAGGCCTCTAGCCCTTGTGCGATACCACGTCCTCTGCCCAGCAGCTCTTCAGTTCCGTGGATCATTCTCCAACAGCGAAGTGAACATCTCTCCGAACTTGAACCCCGGGTTTACTAGTTTATTCTTAAAGGAAGGCGAAACTGCTGGATGCGCTGTCTTCTGTGTACTCTGCCAGCAAATTCAACAGCTATCCTTGAGAATTTTTCTCTGCCAGCGCTGTAATGTAAGAGCCTGCTGCAGCTAGTTTTCCGCCATAAATAAAATAACCGTTATTGTCTAAAAAAAAGAAAGTATAACCGTAAAACAAATAATAAATGGGATTAATTAACTAACCTGTAGTTGATTAAGAACCCGACCCCGCCACTTTTAATGAGGATTAATTTAGTCATCCAGACTAATTAATAACTCCCCCAACCAATCAAATCGCCCCCGATATGATTAATTCCTTTAGTCAATATTGGGTCCACCCCTATTATCCATCATTCACATCATTAACCCAATCACCGTCCGATCGGATGCTTTAGATCCGACGACCTTCGCTCATATCATGTGGGCCTTTTGGTCGACCTTTAGCGCGCGATGTGAGCGGTTTCCTGAACAGTGCTGATGCTACCTGTCGAAAGATGTATGGCATCGCACTGCTCCCCCTGAGTAACCCCCCCCCCCCCCCCCACCCATTAGCGGTGCGATAGATCCCGCTTACCGCCTGCCTACTACGCGACAAACCATCTATTGTTCAGTAGTTCACGCCATATTTTGAAAGTTTACCCGTTAAAGTTCAAACCCCAAGAACCCAGGTTTTCTCGCCCTTCGCCCATTCTACTATGTAAACTTATGAAACCCATCTGCGCCACTTGAAGCCTCTGTTAACCAATTCGAGCATGGTTTACCTCCCAAAAAGCATTTTGGACTCACTCCACAGACCTTACAAGCTCAAATGAAACCTTTTTGACCTCCCCTGCAAGCTAATGCTTTCTTAACAATTTGTTTCGTTGTACAGGTGATCAGAAGACCATGACCTAGGATAAACAATCTTAATACTAGTCATAAGACCTGTTTACTCTGAGATTGTTGTCAAAACTATTCAAAAAGAGATGGAAAACAAAACATACAGTTAAAAGACAAGCAAAGGAAACATGAAATTAGACTTTACTATTGAAATAGACAGTAAAAACCTAAACTACACATTGAAGATAAAAGGACATAGTAAAGAATAGTCAAAGTGTATCAGGGTTAAAGAGTATCAGATTGAAGACCAAGTCAAGTAAATCAGCTAGGATGAAGATAAACAACAAAGAAGACATTTACAAAGCATAACATACAAATTCATGTCAAAGTGAAGACAGACGAAAAAACAGAGCGGCAAAGTAAGCAGTAAACAGTAAAAGTAAACATGAAGACATTAAGGGTTAAACAAATATGAAAACAATTTCACCAACTACAATGAAGTTTATCCAAAGTAAAAGTGAAAAATAGTCAAAAGAAGTTTAAGGTTAAAAGATGAAATCAGAGCAGAAATGGTACATTCTTCATAAATTTCATGTTTAAGTCATAGTTTTACATAAACTATTGTGGCCAATCCAAGAATTATTTCGAGAAGATGGAGGAGGTTTTTGTTCCTCGCAGGCTAATATACAAAAACCTATCTCACTTTTTATACAGGTATTACCAAGAGGGAGATAAGTGCATGTCTTCACAACCTATTTTTCAGTTTGTACAAAGTCCTGTTTTTGACATCTTTTTGCAGAGAATATTGTGAACATATGGATCTGAATTTTGGAAACTGAGAGAGGTTTATCTCAAAAACATTCTTATCTACAAAAACCTCTTTCACTTTTTACATATCTATCACGTATTGAGATATACAAGCATATCGTTGGACCCTAAGTTTGTAGAATTTCTGGGGCAGAATGCACAAAGGAAGGATGCAATTAGTGACTAGGATGCCTCATCATCAACTAAGAGTTGCTATCAAATTCGAATTTCTCTTCTTTGTCACCATAAATCCATAGAAATAGTGCCAAATAGATTCATTAGTTTTGAATGTCCTTTCTTTAAGTTCTATTATTGTAAAACAATTGAGATATTTGTAAACTAATCTTGATATTTTTTCAAGATATTTCAGTTTAGAATTAGTATAAATACTTCTTCATTTGAAGTATTTTAGGGTGGATTCTTAGATATTGCTGTAAAATTGATTACTTTGGAATAAAGTGCTGTTGGACCAAATCTCGCATGGCTGGCTAGATGAAGAATTAATGCAAAGGACTTTTCACAGGATTCATGTGCTGAACACCAGGCAAATAAGTATCTTATATCTCATGTGTTATTGTTTTCTTGTTTATTATATCAATTATGTTCCATATCTGAATATTAAAACGGAAAAGAATAATTCAAAAAGTGCTTAAGTGCAATCCATCTTTAATCGTTTTTGTTCTCAATGTTTTCTTCTAAACTAGCATAAACAATGAATTCTTAATTGCTCATGTTTCCTAGTTTACTCATTTGGATCATTTAGTAAAGAATTCTTAACTGCTCTTTATTGGTGATCATTCAAGTTTTTTCCCTTTAAAACATGTTGAAGGATTCTTAGTTTCCCTTCATCCCTTTTAAGTCCATCCCATCTTTTCAAGTCTCTATTTGCTTCCTGTTTAGCTATCTTGCCTGTGAAGCCATCCTTTGTCAAGAAACCAAATCCAGTTGAGCCATCTTCTTTGACTCCATTAGCCCAATGGCCTAAAATATTTAGTTCTACCCCTCTACTACTGAATTTCACCACCAAACCCAATCAAAAACCCAAAGCTTTCATTAGTAGCCTAATATCTTCCAAAACAAAGCTAAATCTTAAAGAGAGAGCCCTCTCTAGATACAGATTGGCTAGATTATGTATCTAAAAGTTGGTTTGTGGTTACCTCGGACCCATTTCCCCTTCTTACAACTTCTGGGAAAATTTGAGTGATAACACCTTCTAAGGTAATGGCAAGGTTAGGAAGGACACCAGATGGTTGACAATTGCATCCATCGAAGGCTTCCAATGTGTTAGGTGATTGGTTTAGGGTAAGAGAACCGATTTCCTTTCAGCAAGACACAAACATGATGCAGGTAGAAGCACCTTCATCAATGACAGTCTTGTGAATCGTCTTTTCATTAATGATCACTTGAATGAGAAAGGCAATTTGATGAGGTAAGCGCAAAACATGGTTTTCGAGATCAAAGTACATGAGATTGGAATCATATGAATCAACACCTCCAATGGCCAACAATAATGCTTTCTGTTGAGAGGGACAACTTTGAAGGACCTCGAACATAGACATAGTTGACGGTGCTTGAGCCAAGTCCTCAACAATATTATATTGCTGAGTGGCTCGACTGTTTGGATTATATGAGGACTTTCACAACACAACCCGAGAGGGTGGTTGGACAACATAATCATGATTAGGTCGCTCTATATGGAGAGGACCATAGGTCGATGAGATAGACAAGGAAGGGGTAATTTCTTTCTCTTTCCCCGTCATCGAGGTTTGATAATCTTTAGATCTGATAGGCACACTTATATGCGTGTTCGTCATAAACACTTGGGAACCTGAGGGAGCGGAAGACTAAGGCTGGTCTACCATTTGGGTCTGCTAGGATGGAAAGCATTCTTTTAAGACAGTTAAGGTCCCTTTTAGCAAGCGACTAAATTTAGATTGTCAAGGACAATCTTTAGTGTAATGATCCTCCTCACAAATGAGGCATGGATACTTCAACTTTCTTTGAGAAACATCACTAGCAGGCGACTTAGGAGGGACCTGTTTTGGGGCATCAGCTTTGGCCTTTCCTTTGCCATTATTTTTACCCTTAGAGGATTTGTCCACCGTGGTAGACTGAACAGCATGAACCTCAGAGGTTTTACTAGGACTAGATGGATCTGGAGAGGGATCATTGGAACCAGTGTTCGAGACCGATTTATGCTTGGAAGAAGACTTCGCGGGGGTATGAGACACATAACCAATCACTCCATTAATAAGCAGTGTAGCCAGAGACTTTGATGCTGTCAGATTGGATGATGGGGTTGGAGCATCGAGTAACATCTCATATAATGTGCCAGATTGCGAATAGACGAGGTCTAAATATTGGGCATGAGCAATGGCTTGCTTCTCAGTAACACATCCTCTCATGGCTATGTCCTTAGACATTTTGCTAGCAAATGATTTTGTGAACCATTCTGCCAACAACTTATCAGCAATTTCAAACTTGATTAGGCAACACCGACGTCTCCATTCGTGGATGTGATCGGAGATATGGGTCACAGTGTCTTGCTTAAGTGACGTAAGCAGATGGGTGTCAATTTCATAGCGAACCGGCAGCTGGAAATGAGTGAGGAAAGCCATAGCGAGAGTGTTAAAGTCACTATAGGTACCTCGACGCAATTAGATGTACCATTTTGTTGCAACTCCTGTGAGATTTCTTTGAAAAAATCATAGGCGGATAGAATCATCAACGTATGAATTGGAGGAGCACCAAAGGTGATATATCATCACGTGGGCTTGTAGATCCTCCTTTTCTTTTCCCTCAAATTTTGGGCAATTTCATAGAACTTTCGTTGTAACTCGAGGCCAATAAGGCGAATGAAGGATAGGATCATTAGTAAGCCTTGGCACATCCGAGAGTTCCAACGTGGCCAAGAATGAAAATTGCATATTGAAGGGCATTTGGGGCCTCTAAGTAGACCCGAACTGTGGAACCCATCCTTGTTGGTAAGGATTTTTCCCCCATAGTGGAGGATTTTTTCCATCTGATTTTTCCCCCATTGTAGGTTACCTTGCCTGTAGGGAGGATTCTGTCCTGGGTAGACTTGATATTGTCTTGCCATAAGCCATTGATAGGCATATGGGTTAAAAGGTTGTTGAGCTTGTTGACCTTGGACATAAGGATTTTGAAACTACTGACCCTGGACGTAAGGGTTTTGTACCTGATGCCCCTAGACATAAGGATTCTGAACTTGCTGCACTTGGACATAAGGATTTTGAGCCTGTTTCCCTTGGACATAAGGATTTTGAACTTACTGTACCTGGGGTTGAACTTGACCTTGCAAAGGTTGACCTTGGCCTTGAACAGGCTGACCCTGCTTATATGCATATGCGACATGCTACTGTAAAGGCTGGCTTTCCTGCTGCATAGGCTGGCCTTGTGGCTGCTGCAAACATTGGCTTTGCTACTACATAGGTTGACCTTATGGTTACTACAAAGATTTCCCTCGCTGCTGCAAATATTGCTCTTGTTGCTGTAAAGGTTGGCCTTGTGAGGACGAAGGTTTGGAGGATTGCTAAACAAACTGTTTGGGGCTGCAAAGGTTGCTGCAATTGTTGCAAAGGTTGCTGCAATTGTTGCAAAGGTTGCCCTTGTGGTTGTAGTAGTTTTTCTTGCTACTACAATTCTTTCCCTTGCTGCAGTGAAGGTTTCCCTTGTTGTTGCAAGGGTAGTTAGACAGTTTCTGGATAGTTCCCGAATTTGATTTGGCCATATCCACCAGGCACAATGGATTGGCCAGGCTGAAAATAAGGTTCAGGTTGAGGAATGTAAGGCGGGGAAACCAAGGCTTATGAACCATATGGAACATAAGCTGGTTGGAACAAAACCCGAGCCACGTATGGCTGCTGGTATTGGACGTTACCTGACTAGATGGATCAATAGGGTTAGGAATAACATCGTAAAAAGGTTGATTCGTTCTAACCATGTGATTTTGTGATCCACTCACATTGGTTTGGCTTGACATCATAGAGATATTTGGATCTCTACCCCCAGGAGGTGGCACAATCTGTCCACTCACGGGAGGGGGAGAAGAACTTACTGAGACCTTACTTACCGAGACCGTTAGTTGAATTGGACGAGTCGGTTGAAATGACAAAACAAGCAGAGACATAATGGTAGGTTGAAGTGGAACTGAAGTGATTGTAGTTCGTACAATCGGTTGAGAGATCGTGTTCTGGATGAACGAACCTGATGTGGGTGTGGCGCCAGAAGACCAGATAAGATTTTGATTCAGCGATGAGGCACTGGGAGTGCCCGAAACCAACTAAGCTAGAGAGGTATAACCATGTGGCAATAAGGGCTCACTAAAATCAGGACAAATGAAGAGATGCTTCTTGTATAAGAGAAACCTTCCAGAGAGAACTCATACACCTACTCATCACACACCTGAGGAGTGTGAGTAGTAGAAACTTTTGATTGACTCGGAGAGGAGACTGGAATTTCGCCTTCTAACTCCATAGAAAACAACCGCGATAAGCCGAAGATGAACGAGGAGACAACTCCAATGGAACACCAAGCTGCTTACACGAACTATAAGGATGTTGTGGAGATACCACAAAAGGGTCTGTAACCAGTCCATGCAGACTATCAAAATTATGCAGAATCTTGGCAGTTTGGATAGGATTATCAGGGGACTACAAGTCAGATTCGTAAGGTGATTCAGTATTTGATGGAGGTGAACGAGAAGACAAAGGTTGAATACTCAGAACAATTCCAAGTTCAACACCTTGATCCTTAAGCGACTAGGAAGTTCAGGGAGAGCTTCTCCAGATGACCTTCCAGATGAAGGAGAGGAAGAGGAACGAGGCAAATCTAATGGTTTAGACACGATGACTTTGTCTCAAACAAAATAGAAGATTAATTTCGAGGCTTTAAAATATATTAAGGATATACGCACAATTTGGTATAGAATAAGACTATCAAGAATGTGATGTGATCATGGGCAAAAAAAAAAATTAAGACACAAAAAGAAACTGATGTCTTTCCATGTTTAAATAGTATATAAAAAGGCAAATATGACTCTTGTCTCTTTCGGTTTGAACGAGCTCAAAAGGACAAGTGCTTGATGATCTTTTAAATTTAGAGAGTCAAAAATACCAAAATGACTGCTCAGGATAATCAGGGAAAAAAGATTGCTTGGGAACCGTGAACTGCAGAATACCTCCTAGCGAACCGAGAAGTACGGGTAGACTATCTCCCTGAATTCTGTGTTTAGTGTATCATGTTTACAAGGCGGCAAACTTGGCTTCCTACGGATAAAGGATTGCAAGCCTAGTAGGGTCTCCCTTTATATACATGATGATACGGGGAGCACAAGTCCATACTAGCGCTGTCTAATGCCGAAGCGAACGACAACTGCTAGGTTTAAAGACGTCGGAACACGTCTCTATCCTAGACCTCTAAATGTGAGCGTTTAGTTTCAAATGTGCCTTAGGTTAATTGAATATATTTTAAAGGTTTATCTTGAAATTAAGTTTCAATTTTTAGGTCCTATCGATGTCACCTGAAAAAATCTTATGTGCAGCTATATGAGACAAAACCCTTTCAATTCGATGAATGTTTACACCAATTGAGAGAAGAAAAAACAATCAATGCAACAAACAAGCAATTGAAAGCAATATGACTCTTCACTACTTCGCTTTTCAAATCAAAATAATGAAGATTCTTTCCACTTCCTACTCTTCCTATCAGATGCACTTCAACTAATCCTTTTAGTAGTAAAGAAGTTCATTTCATTTCAAATGCTCATGATTATGTAATTCTAACTTTCAATGATGCTACTTAATGCAACATATCAATTAATCAAACTAGAATGATGTATTTTCTTCAATGGTATGCTAAAATGAATCTTTCACATAAGCATTTCAATGAATATGTCAAAATAACTAAACATCAATCAAATGCAAAGCATGATAAAAAGAACTCCTTTCAAACCAAAAAAAATATTCAACCGAAACAAACCGAGAAATGTGATCTATGCTTAGAAAAAAGACGTTCAACGAAAAATTTTCACTTATTCAATTGAAACCAAAGCAAGATAGATGCAAGGACTAAAAATGAAATGCATGAAGCAACTAACCAACAACTTGACTTGATGAGCAGACAAACAAATGAATGGACAATGACCTAGATGCCCTAGGGACACAAACCATCCAAAAACTCAAAAAATCATGTAAAGCAACCTCAAACCAATCAAGAAAACAAATCAAGCTCGCAAAGCATTATAGCGAGGGAGAATATAGGCAAAAAAGCCAAGAAATAAAATTTATGAGGACAAAACACACTGGCAATGATTTAAGGGAAACCCTTATTTTAAACTACAGACATTGACGCGACTGTTCAAGGGGAACTCGCGCTGGTCGGTGCTACTGTTAGAAAATCAACAATGCTGATCAAGGGATTCAAAGAAAAAAGTAAAAATTTCCACAAAGCAAAACCAGATATGTCACTTTGAATTCAAGAATCAAAGTAGTAGATGACTTGAAGTATAAATTACAATAGAGAAAGAGTGAAACGAGAAAAGTTGTCACAAATCATGAAATGAAAAACAATTCAATGAGAGGGATGGATCCCTAGTATGGTCGCCAATTTTTGGAGTAGGAAGATTCTCTCTGCAGACAGAGACAATCCCTCTAGCCCAGGGAGAGGGTCTAGCCACAAACAAGACAATCTAATACAAGTTCCCTTACATTGAGAATGGATAAGATCCTACCTCTTGTATCCTAATCCTTGTTTGATGAAGTCCTTGTGCCTTTTCTCTAGCGATCAGCTCCTTAGTGTGAATCAAGCACATGAAACAATGAGACAAGAAACCAAAGCACACATGATAGCATACAAAATATTCAACCTACTTAAGAGGCTAAGGAGTCTTAAGCTATAAACTAACATACACAATTGATATAGGAAACAAAATATCAGTTGTATTATTATGACAAAAAGGAAAGTACAACCTTCGCCTTAGCGTTACAGATCTCCTTCGATGTGTCTAGGTTCGAACACCACTGTTAGCATCTCATGATTCACCCTAAAAACAATGGAATTTCAAGGCTTCTTCCTCTTCACTCTAAACAAAACAAACTACAAGCTTATTCTCCCTTTACAAACACAACTAGAAGGCTAAAGTTCTCAAGATGGCTATCAAGATTTGCAGATTATTCCAGCCCTTTCATTAACTAGTTGAGGTTGGAAAAGGAGGAGTTTATATAGCTTGAGAGAGGGGAAATGGATCCTCTTATGATGGGATAGGCCTTATCCCTTTTGGTTTGTTCCATTTTAATAGGGGAAAAGAGCCCAAAATAGTCTCTCTTAGCTCTATCTTGCCCAACCATTTACCAGACTCCCATTCACGAAGCTTCTAGACCTGAAAGCTTCGACTCCATTTTTAAAAACTTTCCAAAAGAGGGCCGATGTGGGTCATGAATTGATTACCAACACTGTTCAACGTTAGGCCTAGTGTTAGATTCTGCAAATCAGTGCATGGAAGAGATTGAGTGCTAGTGTTGGTCTTGAAAACTGAGTTCGAAGGAATATTCTTGGGAAATAAAAAAAGACGGAAATGTTCTGCATATGAAGAGGGATGTAAGGACATGTTCTTCGTGGCAGGGAAACAAATGAGGGTCACTGTAGAGGTCCTCCAGGATCAAGGAACGGGGAGTACAGGGACAATGACAAAATGCTATGTAACGCTAGTAACTCAACCCATGAAGAGTTTCCATATAGTTTTTCCAACCAAAGCTTCCAAGACTAGTAACTCAATCCATGCTATTATAGGGCTTCCAGAGCGTTTATCCAACCAAGGCTTCTAGGAACTAGTAACTCAACCCATAACCATAAGGAACATGAAAACCATCCATAATACAAAAGGAAAGACACTCACAACACCATGGCTATATAAGAAATGGAAAGGCTAGGAAAAAACATCGTCAATCTAGGCAATCCTCCAAGCCAATGATAGATCATAACCAATAAACCACATGCATGAGCCATGCATGCCAAAACTAGCATGGAAATCATACATGCAATTCGATACCTACAAGAGAAATCCATTCTAGCCGCTGATCCCGATGTCCTTTTGCACTTTCCTACTCTTCCTTTGCCTTCTTGCTCCAAAAATCCAAGTATGCCACACTCCAAGAGTGCTCCAAGAAAACTCAAAGTGTCCAAGAGTATGAGAGAGAGACAGTAGAAAATGAGAGCTCCAAAACTGAACTGACCAAAAGCTACAAACTGATCCTCATAAGCCTTTTTATTATTAAGGCCTATATTTTCTTCAATTTTCCATTATTTTCCTCCTCACATGTAACCTATGACCTTTCACCTTCCTTTTCTCCTAATTTCCATTTTTTTCATAAAGAAAATGCCAATTAATGACACTTTGCCTTTTCAAAGCCTTTTCCATTGCCTTTTCCAATTTCCATAGCCATTAATTAATCACAAGTGATCCCCATCACTATGTTTTTGCCCAACATTCAACTTGGAATATATGTCCCACGACCATGGTTATTATTTCCTTTATTAACTTTTGTAACAACCCTGGTGAAAATTCCATGTAATAAAAGTTAATAAAGGCAAAACAAGACCATGGGTAAGGGACACATATCCCAAGCTAAATGTTGGGCAAATATATCCTAGTGAGCATCACTGGATGTGAATTTTGGAAAAGGAAAATTGGCAAATGCATTAAAAGGAAAAAGGAATTTTTGGTACATTTAGTTATGAAAATAAATAAAATAGGTGAAAAGTAATGTGAAATGTCACAGGTCCCATGTGAGGAGGAAATTGAAGGAAAATAATGGGAAATGAAGAAATTAGAGGCCTCATTAATAAAAAGGCTTCTGAGGATTAGTTGGAAAGCTCTTGGTCAATTCAAGTTTGGATCTCTTTCATTATTCTCTCTCTCTCTCACTCTTGGTCACTTAGAGTTTTCTTGGAGCACTCTAGCTTTGGTTCAAGCTGTTAGTCCCTTACAATTTCCTAAGTAGAGGAGGAGATCGAGAAGGGTAACCTCAAACCACTTCAGCTCATTAGCTAGCCCTATTTAGCAAGAGAGGGATCTCTCAAAGTTTTTTTATAAGTGAAATTAATTTAAAGCAATAAGTTTTAGGCTAGATATGTATGATTGTTTGGGTGTTGGTGAATTTTAGATTTTAGGGTTTGCTGGACTAGGGTTTGGAGCTAGTGATTAGGTCTAGGCTTTATGAGTGCAGAAGTGAATATAGAAAGGAGTAACAGAAGGCCATGGTGTACTTGGAATATTGTCAATGTAGTATAAAATAGAAAGTTTAGAAGAGACTAATGAGCAAGCAAATATGAGTTCATTAGCTTTTAGAAGACATAAACACAACTATGAAAACCATATAAACAGAGCTTGAAATCAAGAATCCTGTCTATTTAACTGAAAGGTATCCATAGAAAGAATAAAAAAAATGTGGACAAAGATAATTTAACCATTAGAAAATAGATAGAAAGAATAACAAACACCATGAGCTCACTGGACTAGAGTTCCTTAAAAATATCTACAACTGTCTCTGTATTAGCTGAGAAGATCATTACATGCAAGCATCCTCCACAAAAGTCCAACCCTTCTCTCTGAAAGAGAAATGATACATATAGACTCACTTAGACCACTTTCTCACCTTCAGGAGTCGAATTCCTAGGTGGTGGGACTGACTCCAAGATTTTCTCAACCAACAGGGGAGAGTGAGAAGGTGAAACTCAAACACTTCTTGGAGAGTTTGTTTAGGAGTTTGCTTCCTTAGTGAGGCCTATTAAACATAAAAAAACAACCTATCATGTAAATTTATTCATGCCTACATCACCTAGCCTCGAAATAAGTTCCATTACATTAATAGTTTTGACTTTGACCAAGTCAACTTGAAAGCTAGAAAATTTACAGAGTGAATTTTACAATTTAAAACATAGGAAATTGCAGAAACGTTGTGCTGACTTTGAGCCCACTTTCAGGTGCCTTCCTGAGGTCCAAATGAATATCCGAGAAAAAAATCAACTATATTTTTAGGTCTAGTTCCCATAACACCTTGAATTTTTGAAAATTACCAATGGGAAGGCGTTAAAAAATCCCTTCTCGCAAGGTCACTCCAGGAGCGCAATGCCTGTCAAAAAAGGGTCTAGAAAGCTGATTTTTGGCCTTTTTTTCCATTTTTCTCAAAATCCAAGCCTCCTCTGGAAAATATGAAGAAATGGGTTTTTATAGGATGCCAAGGGATTTCCAAAAATGCAAAGTTCTCTTGAAATGGGTGCCTGAGGAAAAAGCGCAACGCTTGGCACTGTTGATTTTTTGAATTAGGCCTCAAAATTTGCAAAAAACCAAAACTGATCAGAATTTCCTCAAAATTGGCCAAGGGCTATAAAATGATGCATGTTAAGCCCTCATAGATGCTTCAATAAGCATATCCAAGTTTCCTTCACCTTTTTGGTCCTTTTGGGCTTCTTTGAGCTTATTCTCTAGTTGCTTGACCTTGACATTACAAATCATGTTCTAAGCTTGGTAATGGTGTGCCATGTGCCTTAGCAACTGATTGTCTCTATTTGATTTCTCTAGAAGCTTCTCCAAGTGGTCATTGACCCTGTTTAGCCAGTACTCTTTTTCTTGATTGACCTCTAAAGCAATTCTGTCCTCTAGGTCTAGCTCCTCATTTAGTAAGATGTGTTTTTCTTCTTCTTGTAATGCCTTCTTAAGCCCTTTAGTTCTTGGCCTTTTTCTCTTACCTTTTCCTTGTGTTCCTTTAGGTTCATTTGTCTCCATGAATGATTTTCCCTTTCCGACTTGCTACAATAGTTTGGTTTTCTCTTTCTCTATGAACAATTGTTTTGCTTTCAATTGACTATCTTCTTGTTTTAGGAATGAGATGATGTATCTTGATCTTGCCATGTTGACTGTGAGTTCCTTGATATGATAATATTTGTCTTTGATCATCTGCTGCATGCTAGAAGTCTCATATTTTGCCTCTAATTCAACCAACTCAAACTCATGCTCAACCATGTCCTTATCATGCATTGATGGCCCTTGTTTTGCTGATGTAGAAGGCTTGGCCCCTTTCTCACCATGAGAAGCAAACACAAGCCTCTTTCCTCTCTTGTACATCTTAGTCACCTCGGGTTTAGGTGCTTTAGGAACCTCCTCTAATTTGTTTGATAACCCTACTTCCATAGGATGTGCTGATGTGTCTTGGTGAAATAATCTCATTTCATTTTTGAAACCCTAAATGATAGGAAAGGGGAAAAAACAGTGAGGGATGAGTGAAAAATGAAATGATGGGTAGGTGGAGCGGGAAAAATGGTAAGGGAAATTCTAGGAGGTGGATATTGATAGTGAGCAACTTATGAAAATGAAATGAGGTGGAATGAAGGAAAGGAGTATTAGTAAAAAATGAAAAGCAGAGTTTTTAGGAAAACTGTCCAAATTCTTTAGGAGTGAGCTAGGGTTTCACTTTTAGTGAAGTAGCTTAATGTTTTGAGGTTATTTCAGTGGTTCATATAGAATATTAAACATGTCTAGAGGTGTAAGAGGATATTTTACATGTTTAACATATGAAAACTAGACTGGCCATCATCAACCCCATCATCATTTCATGGAAAATTCACTAAAAACCCTAAATGAAGAAATATTTGGCTTTAATTCATCTTGCAAAATAAAAATGTGAGTAAGATGGTGTAATTACTTGTGGATGAGCTTAGGATTACAATAAAATAGGTGAGAAATCTTAAAAATTCAATTTGGGTGAGTTTCGGGCAAATTTGAGGTACTCTGGCCCAAGCGCAGCACAATCTTCTTGAGCGTAGCGCCCAAGCACAGCGCAATGTTCCTGAGCGCAGCGCCCAAGCACAACACAGTGTTCCTGAGTGCAGCACTGGCCTCACAAGCGCAGCGTAGTGTCTCTGAGCACAATGCCATCTCCCAAACCACTTTTGAAGGCCTTAATTTGCTCCAAATTGAGAAATTGATAGCTCGCTGGAAATATCTTGAAGTCGGATATAAGATGGACACATCAAGCATGTAATTTGAACACTCCATCAGGGAGAAAAATCAATTTTCCCAAGGTCTCTCCAAAAACCCAATGTGTCTCTGAAAAAGCATAGCGCCAACTTGTAGAGCACTTTTGGATGCCCTCCACGAATCCCAATCATGATCTGAAGGTACGATTGTAAATCTTAGGATGTATACTACACAATAGAGTCCTTAAGCACTATCAACACCTGCTCCAAACCCCTGAAAAACTGTCTTGAAGTCAATCTGTCCATAAGTGTAGCAACTCTCCCATATCAAGTGTAGTTTGGGAATTTATTTCAAATCATAATACCTGTGCATAAACGGAAGGAGGTTTTTGTTCCTTAGCCTATCATTGACAAAAACCTCTTTCACTTTTGTAAAATTCTTCTCCATTTGGTCAGAAACATATTTTTAAGAAAAAATGTCCCTATGAGGAATGATGAGACGAGGTGGTGTAGTGCAACGTTGTCTTATTTGAAATAAAACATTACCTTTACCTTTATTTTGCTTTCCCTAAGCTGGTAACTCCCTTTACCCACTGAATTACATGATGGATATGTTTTGTTTTGACGTGTGGTATCATGACGACACATGGAGTGAAACCCTAAACCATGACCTAAAATGAGGAATTTAACCATTTCATGACCCAAGACACTTAGATGAAGATATGATACCTCGAAGAAGACAATGACCATGATAAGTGATGAAGACCATGAGTAAGTGAAGGGAGTAGCAGTGACCTAGACACAATAGCCAGTGACCAAATTTTTATTTGAAGATTCACTGAAATGACAAAAAATTGACTTGACACCCTAACAACACCTTGCAAGAGCATATTTGATCACTGGTGACAGGCTGAATTGGCTAACACTAACGCTAAGGAAAAGCAAAAGGGGAAAGGAAGGAAAATCAGGAACAAGGAGCTACAATAGGATTCATTACAGGTATCGATTTGCATGTGAAAATTTCCTGGCTAGATTTCGCATGAATGGTATTGCATGTGGTTCTTTTGATATTGTGGCATGGGTTTTGGCAGGTGTAACAATGTGTTGAGGCATAAATGGGTCTCATGCTTAGCTAAGAATGGCAGTTTATGTGTTGAGGCATAAATGGTTCGTAGCGATTCTTAGCTAAGTATGAGACCCATATGCTCATGACTGTTATTTACACATGTAGTTTACATATTTGTGATATGTTTAATGAAATGCATGTCGTGGCTCGTACGGGTCCAGTCAAGGTCTTAAACAAGTATTTTATTTATAACTGGAATTTCCATGTTATTTTATTGTTCTAAAGAGATGGTTAAGTTCTGGGCAGTGACCTGGGCTGTGGGCCTAAAAAAGTGGTTCAAATCTTAGGGATGCTGGCATAACATTGACTAAATGAGTCTCTAGATGCTAGCAGGAAAGCCTATGAGAGAAACTCTGGGGTTCTGGACACTGTCATGCCTATATCATGAGAGCGACTCTGGGTTTCAGACACTATCATGTTGTAGCATGAGAGAGATTGAGGCTTAAGTTTTCCAAAAGCTTAGTGGGACCCAAGGGAAAGTTATCTAAAGTGTTGGATTAGTTCCCAAGAGTCCTGAAGCTAATGTTGAATGTCTGTATGGTGTGTTTCTATCAGTTCCACTTCCCTAACATGACTTAGGAGGTTGAATCATATCATAGTGGCCTCTTGTCGCATGTTTACCTCGGCTAGTTGATTGCTTGGGTAGATGTGGGAGGAGGGTGTTACAGAGTGGTATCATAGCATGGTTCACCCCTCGGACTAGATGGGTCATGTGCTGGTCATGCATTCATGTTGGTTGCATATGTGTTCCTTGTGTTGTAAGACCATGTTCTTGTTACATTTGCATGTTGTTGATCATGGTTGTAGTGATGTCGCCATTTGAAGGCTGAAGGCGTTGTCGTGGAGCATGTCTTCATGTGTGTTTGGTTGATTATGCATTGTTATGCACGTCATTGTTCACATGCTATCAAGTGCACGTGATGTGGTTGGGTTTTTCATGCATGAGGTCATGGTTTGTGTAGTTGATATGGTAATGCATTAATGACTGGACTCTAGCAAGAATGATGTGTATATGGTTTTGTACTCATGAGTTATATGCATATATGCAGTCGTTATGCATGAATAATAGGTAAAATATGCCTTGTGAAGTCATTGTATGCAATTTAGGTCATCATGATGATATTGGTATGTTATGATGCTAATATGTTGGTTGAGATAGATTAGGAGATGTAAATCATCATAATGAAGTTGTAGCATTAGGCTTTGGGGTAAGACTAGATTTTCATACGAGTATTGTATGTTGACATGCAGGTATGTAAGTTAAGAATTTTATATGAATTAGGGTTATATACATTAGGTTTACGTACATGTCTTTTGATGTTATGGTTACATTCATGCTAGATATTAGTTGATTAGTGTAGTTATATGCACATGTGTCAGATAGTCAAGAATGATAGTA
Source organism: Pinus taeda (assembly GCA_000404065.3). NCBI lineage: Eukaryota > Viridiplantae > Streptophyta > Pinopsida > Pinales > Pinaceae > Pinus > Pinus taeda. The sequence goes on from APFE031221739.1 coordinate 26,438, forward strand.
ACCTGTAGTTGTATGCATTGCTAATGTGTTTTATATTAGATAGCCTGATGATTATGTTATATGTTGTTGATGAGCATGATATGTTAACTTTTTGTTGTTATATGCTAGTAACATGATGATTAGGGTTATTACATTAAGATATTGATGTTATATGTATCATGATAAATTAGATTGGCCTATGTAGATGGTTAGGGTTACAACATTGAGGTATGAGCTGACATATTTGTGATATGGTGTTGTACTAATATAAATTGACTCTGCATATGTGTGAATGATATTTGTGTATGAGTTATGATGTAAACATGCTAGCTAGTGGCTATTTGGATATCACGATCTTATTTATGTTTGGGTTAATATATTGTGAAGATATATTGTGCTAATATGGATTGATTGTGCAGACAAGATTGCCTCCCCTGAGATACATTAAGGTATGAGTTTGCTTACGTCATATACTTGGTGCTTGACCATTTGATTATGTCATCTATTGGGTGTTTGAGTGTTTGGTGTCTATTACGTTCTCTAGTTGATTTATTTAACATGGTATGGTTGCAAGTTGGTGGAATGTTTGATGAATTGCATAATATGAGTATGCATTCAAATGATCCTGTTTTGAGATGATTGTACTAATACATATGTATTGAGATAGTTGATATGTACTTGAGTATAGTAGGTGACAGTTGTAGCATTATGTCTAATGACTTTGAGTTGGCTATGGTCCTTGTAAAGGTTGATTTCAAATTGGTAGATATTATTGTCTTGATAGTTGGAACATGTGGTTAACATGTGTGAGTAGTTAACATGTGGTTAATTCTTATGTGATTTTGCACGTGTTTGGTGCATAGATATGCCACTTTGTTGTTGGGTTGTATCGTTATTGGTTTTCATGGTTTTCTTCTTATTTGTTTCTTGGCTTGTCTTTTATGTTTTGAATATTGGGAATTGGTTTGGGGAAGAGGAAGAGTTGATGGAGCTCGAGGAAAGTTGTGTGGTACCCGAAAGGTGATGTAAGACTCAGATGAAGCGCGGTGCATGAGTAAGTGTGGCAGAAGGTAAGACTATGACAATCGGTTGGACTGGTTAGGTCCATTGTGGTAAGTGGATGATCACAGGACGAAAATGAGAAAGGTAACTAAAAAAGGTAAAGTAAATATATTTGAGGTCTCGGATGTCTTGGCTACGTTGGGAACAATTGTTCTCAATGTTGTGCTTGACGTGCACAAATAAGGAGGTTTTCTAACCTAGACTTTATAATATCTGACAATTTTGTTGGATCATGATTATGTTGATGTTTATATGTATACATGTATGTATATCATTGTTTGATAGGACCATGATTATTTTATGATAATGTTTATGTATATATATGCATGTATCCATGTATCTATGTCACTGTTTGACAGGGTCATCAGGAATCGTCCTTGTGGAGGAATGATTGTTTACGTAGGCGAATGGCAGGAAGAGGTTTCTGGCTATGAGGAATCAAGTGGGAAGGGTAGTCATGACAAATATATGAGTTCAGTATCATGCGAATATGAATTTATATTGTATACTTGTATTATGCTTATGCTTATGTTATGGGCATGTTATACCGAGGGATACAACAACGAAATGAAAGTAGTGTGGTCCGCGACATGTTAGGACAAGCATGGATAAGATAATGGACACAAGGTTGCTTGGCAGAGACAGTGTGGTTCTAGATGTGTGATACTATTGTTATTCACTTGATGTTATGTGCATGTTGATGTTGGATATATAGTGCTATGTACATATTATACTGTGCGCATGATGTATATGCGGCATTGTGTGCATATGGTGCTCTGTGCATATTGGATATGCAATGTTGTGTACAGATGATGGTATGTACATGTTGGATATGTGGTGCTATGTACATGTGGTGTTTCATGCATGTTGTACATGTGGTTTTGTGTAAATATGGTGTTGCATGCATGTTGTACATGTGGTGCTGTGTATATATGATGTTCCATGCATGTTGTACATATGGTGTTGTGTGTGTGATTGCACAAGTGGTGATGTGTGCATGTGGTGTTGTGTACATGTTGTAAAAGTGGAGTTGTGTGCAGGTGGTGCTGTGTACTTGTCGTGCATGTAGTGTTGTGTACATGTGGTGTCGCGTACATGTCGTTCGTGTGGTACTGTGTACATGTGGTATTGTGTACACGTTGTACAGTGGTGCAGTGTACATATGACGTTATGTACACATTGTGCAGGTGGAGCCGTGTACATGTGATATTGTGCAAACATTGTGCAGGTGGTGCTTTGTGCATATGGTATAGGTGTACGTGTGGTATTGTGCACATGTCATACATGCTGTGTTGAAGGCACACGGTACTAGGTGCATGTATTGCATGGTGTTGTATGTCACCTGTGGTTGTATGTGTGTGAAGCACACTATGTGTATGTGCACATGGTTGAGGAGAAGGCACTGGGTGTTTTTTGGGTATGGAAACCGATCCGTAGTGCATATGAAATAAAGACAAAGGTAGAAGCTAAGGGTTGATGAAAGGATATGTATCAAAATTTTATTTTAGTTTTATTATGCATGTGATTTATGACTATGGTATATGATGAATATATATGATCTATGACTCTGGTTTATGATGATTACATTTGATTTGTGATGTTGATTTATGATGGTTATGTTTTGAGCTAACCAAATGTGATATGTATACACATGATGTTTTGATCAAACAATTAGTTTGATTTGTTGTGACACGAAGCGAACATAATTGCAAGTGTACCTTGTTGATGATCTACCAATGAGGTATGATGTGAATTTATTTCAATTTATTTAAATATAATGGTAGTTATGTGTTTGGAACAAGAATGCATGAACATGCTTGGTTGAGTTGCCAAAACCGACTCCAAGAATTTACAACAGAAAAAGGAATTGGAAAATGTAGCAGTATGCTGGTAGAGCACTTCAGGAGTAGGGCTATTGTTGGGCATGGAATCCCCCCACATCAGGTTTTGGGGCTCAAAGCCCAAGTTTTGGTCAAAGGTTTTGTAAGACTCCGCAAATTGCGGGTGCGGAGCGCGAAGTATAGGATGAATCATAAAGCTGTCCGCCTTAAAATATTGTAATGTAATGTAAAGTCATGTCGGCCTACCCATGGTCCGTGGACCATGGGATTGTATAAATAGAGCGAGGCTCTAAGTGTAAAGATAAGAAATTAGAGAGAAGAATATGAATGGTTCAAGCATAGAAGAAGAGTCTAAGTGTATTGGGTCGTAGTGGTAGGAAGAGGCTTTGCAACTAAGTGCGTAGAGGCCTAGTAGAGTCCGCAACTGAGTGCGCTGACCACTGCAGCTGAGTGCGCTGACCACTGCAGCTGAGTGCGCAGGGTGGTGTTGAGTCTGTAATCTAGATCGAGGATTAATAAAGAAAAGTTGATTCATGTTTCTGTGTATTTGTGGTGCATTGTCTTCTTTACATTTATATTGGTTTGCTTATGGCGCGCACTGTTATGATTGCTAAATATGCTATAACACTCATTAATCTTACATCCACAAGTTAAGTAATCCAGTAATAATAGATTAAATAACATAGAACTTAGGTATTATACGGGTTGCGCCCCGAGTAGGGCTTCTGAAGCAACATCATAGGTTGCGAAGGAATAACAAGTGCGCGTAGTGACGTGCGTGCAGGGTCAAACCGCATATCTCCAAAAACTCATTAGACATTCCCAGGGTGCGGAAACCTGGTTCTAGCATCCTCCCATACTACTTCAGGTGAGACCTCAGTTCGCGCTCCGCGGACTATTTCCGAAATGGCTAGTAGTACCAAGATTTGCTTGGCTAAATCATTTTTGAACCTGGGTCAGGCCCATACAAGCCACCAAATAGTTTCGTTGCTAGGACCAGGATCTGCATAAGGGATGTCTGATGTCATGCCACTGGAATCCAACAAAGAAAGAAATTGAAGAGTGGTTGGACAAGAAGATTCACGAGTTCGCGACGCAAGAAAATAAAAATCCACGAGTATTTGAGGAACAGTGATTGGAACGCTACTTGTATACAGAAATCCACGAAATTTTCTTTGCATCCTTTCTTTCTGAGCTGTATGAGTGGATCACGAAGTTAGTAGACAACCAGGGAAGGTGTAGGCTCAACAAACCAATAGTGTGGAATCCAGAATTAGTGCACAGGCTAGAAGTGTTAGAAGATAAGCTCGCGCGAGATGTGGACCATTGGCTCGACCGATAATAGGAGGATTTATCACTGAGGTTGCAGTAGACACGACCGTCAGCTATAGTGAGGCAAAGCGACGTTTCCTCAAGGGACCATGAGGTAAGTATATTAAGTTTTTGAACACTTGGATTAAAATGCTATTGTGTGAAAAGCGGGTTAGCGAATAAATTAATGTTTGGGACTACGCGGAGTGGGAAGATATACAGAAGTGGAAGTAGTAAAGGATTAGAAACCAATCCCTTAGTTTCAACCTCGGGGGAGAGCGAGGAAGAGCTCATGAAGGTTTCTCCGAGAAGCACGGTCAGTTTGATAAGGTAGCGAATTCCGCGGTTACCACTTCCACCCACATCGCCACCCATTTCACCCTCCTCACCTCCATCTCCACCCACTCCACCTCTGCCACTCCACCTCTTCCACCACTACAGTTCAGTATGGCGAGTGCGATCAAACTACCGGTATTCAAAGGAGTGGGGAATGAAGATCCGGACCAATTCTGGTTCGTGATAAGAGCAATATGGGAAGCACAAGGCATCGTGGATGACAATATCAAGAAGGATACGCTGGTGAGTGCGCTATAGGATCACGCATTAACATGGTATATTAAGCATTCTAACAACCACCCAATGCAAGAATGCAAAGATCTAGGCTGCGTTTAACATGAATTTAGTAGGCCAAATTAAAAAACACAATCAATCATCGGGTTTAAGGAGATCGTGATGCTCTCGGGCGAGACCCCCTGGGATTTGGACCAAAAGGCTGAAGAGTACGATTCGTGAAGCCAATATGACGTTGACGGATGGAAAACATCGCGCATGGTTTGTATCATCTCTGACACTGCACTTAAGGACGACGCTATCACAACAAAAACTTTCCGCCCAGGCCGAAGCGCTGGATATGGAAATGAGATTACATGAGACCCCTATACAAGACCCTGGGTTGGGAGTCCAACATATCCACATGCAACTATAGGATCTGTGTCTGGAAATACAGAGTTTGAAACAAGACAGGACACCTCGGCCGGAGGTGCGCGAGGAAGTATGGTGCATAAAATGCAAAGGCCAAGGGCACGATAAGGATCATTGTCCAGTGTAAGCAAAATACTTGGCAAGAGGAGGGCTGATGCCATTGAGATTGGAGGCACAGGCAGGGCCAAGCGTGGTGCCTGCATTATGGTGCACGATCTGTCAAATAGGAGGGAAACATACTACGGATAATTGTCATTTGTTGCAGAAGTATATGCAGATGTCCCAACAATTGTTTTGCAATTTCTACAGGTCAGTAGGCCATGATGAATGCACCTGCCAAAGTTACGAACTAATGATGGATCAGACTCCTGCCAACAGGGTGAAGACTGAAACATGAGCCCTCAACCCAAATGCAGGGATGGCACGCACTAGATTTCATGGGTGCGGTCGAGGTCAAGGTGGAATGGGACCAGGAAGGGGTCGCAAACAACTAATTTGTTACAATTACGGGGAGCTAGGGCACTATGCTCGTGATTGTACCAACCCGACAAGGATATCATGTTTGTATTGTACTCAGTTTGATCATGAGGCAGAACACTGTCCTTCGCTGATAGCAAGGATGCGCGAAAAAGGGGTACTCCAGCCCCCTCTGACTCAAAATTTACAAATGATAAGGTTTGAGCCGCACGAAGAAGACCCGAATGTAAACATGATGCTCAGAAGCGGTATGACCATGGGAGATGATAAAGGGAAGTAGCCAGAAGAAAGTGCGTGGGTTCGCAAGGCCCCTACAAAGGAACCCGAGTTTGATTTAGAACGCGTGAAGGAGACATTCATGGAAGCTAAGAAGAGCTTCATGGAGGCCTCCACTTCAGGTAGTAAGGATCAACTAGAACCAGGAGTGGATACTTCAATGCTCACTACCTTTCTGGAGACATGCATGAAACTGCTGCGCGACAGAAAGGTAGTCAAAGGACTACAAGAACTTATCACTAGATGCGCGGGGTTAGGAGAACCGCGCGTGGTCTGGAAATTGGGAAAGCATGCATTACGCACCGGAAGGGAAATGAGGTTGACTGCGCAAATCGGTGAATATGAAATGGATTAGCTAATCCTGGATCTGGGTTCGGAAGCGAATGTACTACCAAAGCAAACATGGGAGTGCATGGGTAGACCCGCGTTACAGTGGTCCCATATTCAGTTAAAAATGGCGAACCAACATAAGGTTTTGCCCATGGGAAGATTGCAAGGGGTAACAATAGATATTGAAGGTGTGAGCGCACAGGCAGATTTTGAAGTGATAGAGATTGTCGATGACAGTAATCCCTATCCCGCGCTACTAGGAATAGACTGGGCCACCGATGTGAACGGAGTCATAAATCTGAAGAAGCACAAAATGATTTTTGAGAAAAAGTCACTATGCATAGTAGTATCACTAGATCCAGCCGAAGGAGCGCGATACACTGAACTGGTTCGTGATGATGATAGTGATGACAATCTTGATTGTATTTACAAGATAACTATGTGAGAACAAGATTGAGTGAATCCGACTGCAGATGGAATAATTGCGTGGGAGCGATCGCAAAATCAGCTACATGAAGTAACAACGCTTAATTGCAACATGATGTTTAGATCAATGCGTTGTGTGACAACATAGGCAAGGGAGCTGCCAACATATGATGGATTGTCAGCGGTGGATGAATTTTTGAGAAAATTTCAAAACGCAGTACCAGAGCAACGGTTCGATGCATTGAAGTGGGCACTGTGCACAACACCCACACGATGGTGGGGTACACATCAAGGAAATTTTGAGGACTGGTGCTGATGCAGAAGGATGATGTGCTTACATTTTGCAAAACCCCAGCTTTGAACGAAAATTAGTTAGCAGGGGTGGAACAACTTGCATGCCCACCTCTCTCGATGGGTACAGACATATGCTGTACAACCTGTACAAGCACACACCACCCCCAGAATAGAGAATAGGAACAAACTGCAGCAGTAAGAAAGGTGACGTGCGCTACCAATTATCCAGGACGAAGCATTTGATAAGGTGTGCAGAGTACTGAACAAGGTTCACCAGGCGAGACGAACTGATTGGGACCTGCGTGTGCCAACTGTTTGTTGGGCCTATAGAACCCTGTGCAAAACCCTGAGCGCAGAAATGATTCCAAAGGTACGGAACAGAGTAGAAACTGTAATTTCTGAAGAGAATACAAAAAGGAATCTGCACGTGATGGCTCCTGCAGTTGTGACGGTGCGCAATAACCAGGATGAAGAAATAACATAGCTATGCAAGGTCGAATATATAAAGATTCAGAAATCCATTCTGTAAGGGAACCTTAGACTTCGGGAACTCGAAAAAGATCGGGTACGATTGAGGAAGAAAAGCATTTTGATGGACGTTGAGATCACGAGGCTGGAAAACGAGATCACGCAAGCATGTCTCGTCGAGAAACCAAGGATGACAATGCCAGATACGGATGAGCATACCACTGCATTAGAAGAGTGTCATCAAGAATTTATGTCTCTGCTGTCATGGCTATGATCGCACCTCACGAAATGTAGTAACTAGAGGAGTGCACTACATATAGTAGAACTCGCGACGCTGGCTGTCGCGAAGGCAATTGAGGAGTTTTTGCGGACTACACTGAAAGGTGAGTTGAAGTCTCACATAGGTGACACGACCACCTGACTAGCCGTAGGGGGCACAGTCTCAGTGCTCCGGGCAGTTGAAAGAGGGTGCAAGACTCTAAAAGAGTTTGTTTGAGAACTACGCAATAAGGGAAGTGCACACAGAATCAGCGGGTCTGAAGGTTTGTGCCTGTGCATGGGGGGTTGCACTGCCATGCAGGTAGGTTGGGAAGTGACCGTTGGTGCCACTATTCATGACGGGATGTCCGATTTAAGGCAAAAGGGAGCAGATGGAGGGCATTTAAGACACGAATTAAGGGCAATATTTGGGACAATCTGCCACCAAGAAAGCATTAATAACTCAAAATTGGGGGGAACGGTCGAATTCAAATTGAAAAGGTGCAACGAACAAGTGGTCGCGGAGGTAAGGGTTGTCTGTGAGGCAGCGAAGGCAGCTACAGAGGAGGTAAAGGCTGTAGAAAAAGCTGCAACAGCCCAGGCAACAGGGGCCACCATAACACAGCAAGAGGAAGGCTAAGACTTGTCTATGGGATAGGAGGCAAAGGACACAACCATTGCAGAAGAGGGTGCAGATGCTGGTACAATGTCTACCCAACTGAAAAGGCCATGTGTCACAGAGAGACCGGGTCCATGGAAAAAGGTCAAGGCCTCCAAATGACCTTCGACCCGATCACGTTGACAGAAGGCGACCTCTACGACATCGGTGACATAGTTTGCGAGTTCACCAAGGAAGCGCTCCAAGAAGCCATGTCAGAGCAGTAGATTGTGTTAGGGGCCCTAAGGGCGCAACTACAGGAATTTCAGGTGTGATCCCCATAGGAAGGAACTGTAGCCACCTACGATGCAATAGGTACATCAACAACCGAGTAGCTGCTACGCGCAAAGATGGCCAACATCATAGTCCTACTGAAAGGAGCGCTAAAAACGAAGAACATGGATGATAGAGTTGCGGAAAGCAAGATCAAGGGAATGGGCCTTAATTTCGCTGCCCTTCTGCGAGACACATTGTATCAATTATAAGATGGCATCACAGTAGAGCTGCACGCCAAGGAGGGCCCCGCGATCCAGGTAATGAGTGAGCAGAAGATCAACATCGAACAACTCAGCCTGCAACGTGATGAACTAGTGACACAGGACCAGCAGATCGTGCAAACAATTGATGAAGCATGCCGGCTGGTTCCAGAGTTGTCCATCGCTTCAGACCTACCAACAGAGATGTGGATCCACTGTTTGGCAAGTGGGGTCTGAAGCGCGCGCGAGGAAACAACGCGAGTGTAGCTGGAGCTGAACCTCCAGATTGCTGAGTTGCAGCTAAAGGCGCAACCTTCCACTCCTCTGGAAGTTAGAGAGTAGTGCGTGAGCGCTATTCAAACAAGTCTAGAAGAAATTGGGCAGGCAGTGCAGGACTGTACCGGTATGTTGAGCCAAGCCTTTGACGTAATCACATCCTTGCAGGAGGAACTCAACATACAATGCCTGGAAACAGAGGTGCGCAAACTACAGGAGTAGTATGACAGTGTAAGGGGAACTGCGCAGACAGTCGTCCTCACCCAACGACTGGAAAAGATGCAGCAAGCAAGGGCACTGAAAGAGTAGATGGATGCCACAAGATAGAAAGAGGCACTCCTCAAAGTGCGCATCCAACCATGGATTGATGAGGCCTTCACCATTATGGCAGATATTGAGGGTAAGCTCGCACATATGGAAGGACTCTATGCGCTAAGGCAAGTAGCTAACCCTCACAAAGAAGCATCAGAAGAGTGCATGCAGCAGGTCCAACAAACCACAGAAAAATGCACCGCGAACCCCTGAGTAGTACGAGATCAGTTGGAGGGGCTCCATGCCAAGATCACTGCACCAGTAGAGTGACTCGGGACGAGTCACGATGATTGTGTTGGGGGCCTGTTGGGCATGGAATCGCCCCACAATAGGTTTTGGGGCTCAAAGCCCAAGTTTTGGTCAAAGGTTTTGAAAGACTTCGCAAATTGTGGGGGCGGAGCACGAAGCATAGGATGAGTCATAGGGCTGTCTGCCCTAAAAAATTGTAATGTATTGTAAAGTCATGTCGGCCTACCCATGGTCAGCGAGCCATGGGATTGTATAAATAGAGCGAGGCTGTAAGTGTAAAGATAAGGAATTAGAGAGAAGAATAGGAATGGTTCAAGCATAGAAGAAGAGTCTAAGTGTATTGGGTTGTAGTGGTAGGAAGAGGCTTTGCAACTGAGTGTGCAGAGGCCTAGTAGAGTCTGCAACTGAGTGCACGGACCCCTACAGCTGAGTGCGCAGGGTGGTGTCGAGTATGTAGTCTAGATCAAAGATTAATAAAGAGAAGTTGATTCTTGTTTCTGTGTATTTATGGTGCATTGTATTCTTTACATTCATATTGGTTTGCTTATCGTGCGCACTGTTATGATTGCTGAATATGCTGTAACACTCATTAATCTTACGTCCACAAGTTAAGTAATAAGGTAATAACAGACTAAATAACATAAAACTTAGGTATTATACGGGTTGCACCCCTAGTAGGGCTGCACGGAAGCAACATCACAAGTTACGGAGGAATAACAAGTGCGCGTAGTGACGTGCGCGTAGGGTCAAACCGCGTATCTCCAAAAACTCATCAGACATTCCCAGGGTGCGGAAACCTGGCTCTGGCACCCTCCCATACTACTTCGTGTGAGACCTCAGTCCTCGCTCTGCGAACTGTTGTCGAAAGGGCTAGTAGTACCGGGACTTGCTTGGCTAAATCACTTCTGAACCTGGGTCAGGCCCATACAATCCAACAACTATTGTGGGACACTGGTACCCAATAGTATCCATTGATTTTCATGAGCATGCTATGACCAGCATGATGGTTTTGAGGCAGGTATATGCCTTGGTTTTTGTATCTTCTGATGGGAGGAAGCCTCGCCAAGGGATGGATTTCCCGGGATAGGGGATATTGAGGAACTTGGAAGGTGAGTGACTGCACGGAAGGGAGTGACTAGATTTCCTGAGGGATTATGTAGCAAAGAAGGGAAGGTCGCGGGTATATTTGTTTTGGTCATGAGAATTTCCAAATGGAATCAGATGCACATTGGGAGTGTGCCCTAGAATAATGAGCCGGTAACTGTTCATTGAGAGGACAAGTGACGTAGGGTTAGAGCATTGGACATTGGATGCAGCTTTGATTATGGCAGTGGATTCTGGACATCCTGGGAAGGAGGTGAATCCTGGTATTACTTTGAGGATGGAGGTGTGACCCTCTGAATTCCCTTATTGATTGATACGAGCATCATATCATTTTATTTGTTGGTTTAGCAAATGTGCATATGTGTATATGTGGTTATTGTAAATACCATAATGAGCTATGTTATAAAGCTCCAGTATGCGGTATGTTTTCATGATGTTTTGTTTTTGAGTAGGTCTTTCATTGTAAAAACTGCAATGAGCTAAGTTATAAAGCTCCATGGGTAATATGTTTGGTTTTCAGCAGTTTTGCTGAGGTCTTGGTGTGGTTTAATACTAAAGATGGTGTTTCCCAAGGGGGAGGGTTATGTAACATCCTTGGTAAAAATTCCATGTAATAAAAGTTAATAAAGCTAAAACAAGACCACAGGTAAGGGATACATATTCCAAGTTGAATGTTTGGCAAAGATATCTTAGTGGGCATCAATGGATGTGTGTTTTGGCTAAGGAAAATTGGCAAAGGCATTAAAAGGAAAAAGGCATTTTTGACACATTTATTTATGAAAATAAAGGAAATTAGGAGAAAATTAAGGTGAAAGGTCACATGTTACATGTGAGGAGGAAATTGAAGGAAAACAATGGAAAATGAAGAAATTAGAGGCCTCATTAATAGGATTCTGAGGATTAGTTGGCAAGTTTTTGGTCAGTTCAAGTTTGGAGCTCTCTCATTATTCTCTCTCTCTCTCTCTCACTCTTGGTAACTTAGAGTTTTCTTTGAGCACTCTAGCTTTGGTTCAAGGAAGGAAAAGCAAGCAAGGGGAAAGGAAGGAAAAGAAGGATAAAACATCTACAATAGGATTCATTGTAGGTATTGATTTGCATGCGTATTTTCCTTGCTAGATTTGGCATGAATGGTATTGCATGTGGTTCTTTTGGTCTTTTGGCATAGGTTTTTCAGAGTGTAACCGTGTTTTCAGCCTAGCTTTGCCATTTTTGGATAATCATGGTGTGATGGGGTTCTCATGTTTTAGTTGAGTTTGATTGCCAGATGGATTTGAAGCTGAGTGAGGTGGATTTCCGAAATGATAGAACACATGGCCTAGAAACCCCCAAAACAGTAAAGCCTAGTTTCTATTGATGAGGGTGAGGTGGTTTAGCCTCGATATACCCTGGTTGGTTCTTTTAGTTTGAGTCCCACATTCATGCTTGGAATATGGAATGGGGGTGAATGTATGAAGATAGATTTGTCTAAGCCATTCTATGGTGGGTCGAACGTGGAAGTCCCATCCTGGGTTTGGATTTTGCTTCATTAATGAAAGGTTATTTATCCTTGTATTTCTATCAGTATTTTATATGTGGTCTATATGGCTGTACTTTCATTAGTATTTATGTTGTTATTATGTTGGTTATGTATGTGTTTTATGACATCAACTATATATGGATTTCATCATGTTTTTACTTGTAATTGAATGATCAATATATCTATCGCATAATGGATGGAACGGAAGTTGATTTGTTGAGGCATCAATGGTTCTTAGTGATTCTCAGCTAAGTATGAGATACCTATGCTCAAAACTTTTATTTACACCTGTAGTTTACATATTCATGATATGTTTGACGAAATGCATGTCATGGCTAGTAGGGGTCCAGTCAAGGTCTTAAACAAGTATTTTCTTTAGTACTATCATTTCCATGTTATTTTATTGTTCTGAAGAGATGGTTCAATTATGGGCAATGACCTGAGCTTTGGGCCTAAAAAAGTGGCTCAATTTTCAGGGACGCTGGCATAACACTGACTAAATGAGTCTTTGGACCCTGGCAGGCAAGCATATGAGAGTGACTATGGGTTTCTGGACATTGTCATGCATATAGCATGAGAGTTAGTGAGGCTTAAGTTGTCCAAAATCTCATTGGGACCCAAGGGCAAGTTGTCTAAAGTGTTGGATTGGTTCCTAAGGGTCCTAAATATGATTTTGAATGCATGTATGTTGTGTTTCCATTGATTCCACTTCCTTAACATGACTTAGGAGGTCAAATCATATCATAGTGGCCTCTCATTGCGTGTTTACTCCGGCTGGTTGGTTGCTTGGGTAAATGTGGGAGGAGAGTGTTACAACTTTATTACATAGATTTTTGACCAGGGTTGTTGTAGAACCCTCCCCCTTGGGGGAACACCATCCTCAGTGTTCAATGACACCTATAACTAACAAGCCTACTGAAAAGCAAAACATAACAACATGACAACAATAATGACATGACACCCATACCTCTTATTGGATATTTATAGCATAACTCATGGTGATATTTACATCCATATGCATATACCAAAACACCACACCAAAAAATATGCCAAAAATATTCACTCAACCAGCAAATAGAGAAGGATACGTATCCCAGATCTGATTCACCATCTCCCATGTAGCTTCATCAGGCCGAAAGCGCTTTCATTACATGTTAACCTGCTCGATTGCCCAATTCTAGAGCATGAGCATCTTTCTCTAGAAAATGCACTGAGGTTCCAACTGAAATTGCCCTTCTGGCTCCACTTGTAATAAATACCAGTCAATCACATGATCAACAATTTTAATATACTTCTTAAGTAATGACACATGGAAGACATCATGGATTTTCACTATTGGAGGAAGTGAAAGCCAATAGGTTACTGGTCCAATCCTCTCAAGAATCTTTAAAGGTCCACAAAAATGAGGTACCAACTTAGCACATGAGCCAATCCTCAAGGAGCTCTTCTTGGGCTTGATAAGAAAGTACACCAGTTCCCCAACCCAAAACTCCTTAAACAACCTGTTTTGATCTGCATAACTCTTATCTCTATCCCGTGTTGTCTTCAGATTCTTCTTGATTACCTGCATTTCATGTTCCATCTCTGCTAACATGTTCAGTCCACTCAACACCCTGTTCACTGGATCACTCCAACTAATGAGAGTATTACATCTCTACCCATATAATGCCTCAAATAGTCTCATCCTGAAAGATTCCTCGTACCCGTTGTTGTAAACGTACTCGACAAGTTGAAGATACGCTCTCCACTTCCGTTGTTGATGCATCACATATATCCTCAACACATCCTCCAATATCCTGTTGACCCTCTCTGTCTGTCCATCTGTATGCGGATGATAAGCTATGCTTAAGGCCATCTCTATACCCAAACGTAAAAATAACTTTTTCTAGAATCTAGAAGTGAACTTGGAATCCCTCTCTAACAATTTTTTTTTAGTATGCCATGCAATCTCACTACATCTCTGATGAATACATGTGCTACATCATTAATTGAATCTGTAGACTGTTATCACTCAGGTTATTCCCTACCTCTAGAAGGGAATACAGCCGAGGTAACCACTAACCAATCTTTTAGTTGCAGATCCTAGCCAATCTGCAACCAGAGAGGGCTCTCTCTTTGTGATTTAGATTTGTTTGATTATGTGTTAGGCTAGTTATGAGGCAAAAGTTTTGTTTGGTGTTTGGAAGATGACATTCAGCAAAACAAGGCTGTAATATGAGAGAAGTTCAGACCATTGGGTTGATGGAGTCTAATGGAAATGAACCTCTGGGTATGGTTCCTTTGGCGGTAGGAAGATTGCAGAGCAAGATAATTAAACACAGAACAACTTTCAAGCTGAAATAAGATGAAATGGAGTCAAGGAATGAAAGGAAATCAAGAATCTTTCATTATGTTAATAGAGGGAAGTTGTGAAAACATTATCAGGGAGTAGTTAAGAATTCCTTGATGATATTTAGAGTGGAAGAACCAGGGAGACAAGAGCAGTCAAGAATTCTTGCCTATGCTAGTCCTGTGGAAAATATAAAAAATTACAGGAATTGAACACAGAGTACAGTAAAGTAAATTCTGGGTTATCCTTTTTTCCTGTAACTTAGAGCATGATATTTAGAGTAACATGAGAGTAAAGAAAACCTATTGATCCATGTATGAACACGAGAATTCTGCAATATATCCTTCTGCCATCAATTCCACAACCAGCAAGTTCACCAACACATTATTCCAACAATTTTTATTTCAGAAGAGTTCTCAAAACTTAGACAGCAGGTCCATACTGATATTCACCAGCCAACAACAACACATATCTTCAGAAAGTATTTATAAGAAGTTTACAAAATATCTCATAGGAAAATATCAAGTAATAAATTTATCCATCTACTTTAGCAGGGGCAATAACTGATGTGGAAAAACGCGCAGCAATGAATGAGGAAATAACTATGTTGTACTAGCTGCTTTAGGTGTCCCGTTATTGCTGACTTTTTGGCTTAGATAGTCAGTTGATGGCTGCTTCCCTAATTTGTGTTCCTGATGTGCTGTCACTTGCCACCTGTGCCCGAGTTTGTTTCGCCTTTTTAGCGCAAATTCCATCCTTGGTCGATTTGATTTTCTGATAGGAGACCCTTATATTACCATTTACCTGTAATGCAGACAATTTACAACAAGGAGAACCAAACTACCTTGGTAAGGCCTCCAGCATGCTCTGCCACCATTGATCTGTTGGTAATTGATGCTTTTTCAATTTAATCAATGTCTCATCAGCTTCAGTATACATGTAATAATTTGGCTGGAATTCAAAGAGATGTGCTATCTCATGCTCAATAAAAAACAAACTTTCCAGTTTATCATATAAACTTTGTCCCGAGGGAGGCACTGTCTCTTCTGAGCTGCTTGATGATGCTATAATGTGATTGGTCACATAGGTATTTAGCCTGTGAGCATACTGTTCCTGTTTTAATAGCCTCCCATTGCTAGTGAATAGGCTGGGTAAACCTTTGCTCTGTAATACTGCAAGTTTCTGTCTGAAGGCATCTACCTCTGTCTGCATTTCTTGACATTTTCTTTCTACAGTTTGAACAAAATTCCTCATAGTCAGCACCTTCTTGACTCTCAAAATAGTCTTTGTCCTGTTCTGAATGTCTAGAGATGCTTATTAATCACTGGTATGAGTATTCAAAAAATGAATCAATTGATTGGCTTGCTCAGGCTTGTTTTCTAATAATGCTCTGGCCTTTTGAGTTTCATATTGAGCTACCCCTATCAATTCCATCTGGTCAAAAATAGTTTTTATTGTTGTCCATTGATCAACAATAGATTGGCCAATCTTATCCCACAAAATGGTCTTGATTTCTGTTAGAGTTCTATGAAGAGTGAGGTCCTTCTCCAAGGCTTTTATTTTATTCTCTAAGGCCTTCACTTCCCTTGTCTTCTCAGCTACAGTCATTTTTGATTTGTCATAACTTACCTCAATCTTGGCCAGTTTTTCCTTGGTTTCTTTTAATTCTGCCATTTGGATTTCCAAAGCCTTTATTTCTTTCATCATCTCTTCCATGCTCAAGCTGGCATCTTGTATTGCTGCTGCTGTAGTTGCTGCTGAAGTCGAGGTACCTACTGTTGATACTGGATCAGTGGGAGGGTTTGTTATGGTGACTGTTGAAGGAGGAACTGTGAGAGTTGGAGCTGTTTGAGCTGGTTGAGAGGCCAATTCCTCCTGTTTTCCTTGTAGTGCTGCTTCCAAAGCTTTCTCTGTATCCAACAATCTTTGATTCATCCTCATTAATAAACTGACCACATCCTCCTCTTCTTTTTGCTGTGCCACCTCTGTGGTCTGAGGGTGTATTGTAGCTGGCAGCTTAAGTTGTCTTCTAAGGGCTGCTATGTCTTCCTCCTTTCTTATTAAGGCCTGTGCGCCTTTGGGATCCTTGGGGTCATGTCCCAATTCTATGATAATCTATTCCAAGGATTTTATTCTATTATCCTTGGCTAATGAGGAGGCCTTTTCCAGCTCCAATTGGGCAGAAGTGTTGTACAATGAGTTCTGCAGTTTATGAGCCATTAATGCTTTGTCTGCCAAGGTGGAGTATACCATTTCTTCAGCCTGTTTGTGTAACTCAATCTGGTCCATTGGGTGGATGTCTTTAGCAAGAACTTCCAGATTGGTCCTGATGTAATTAGCAGCTGACTGTGGCTGTTGTATGGTGGCCCTGAAGTGACTAAGGGTCATCTTCCCTGCTTGAATATCATAGGCTGCCATTAGCCTTTGTTGATTGGTGGGAGCCATTCTCAACAATTGGTTATACAACTGGAACCTTACTGGTTCATTCCTGGCCTTGATTTCAGTGAAAGCTCTCTTGATGTCAGAGCCTTGCTTGCTCTATTTCTTGGTGGATGTAACCTCCACACCAGGCTGTCTCTCTTGCTCTTGCTGAAATGAGCTAGTAGATGTTTCCAAAAATGGAGGGATCTGCTGTTCAGATGTTCCCTCACCCCTAAGGTTGCCTGTTGTTTCCTCTGTGAACTCTTCTTCAGAGTAGGGGTTTAGCCTTTGCCTCTTCTCACCTTGCTATTCTGTAGATGCCCCTGTGGGTGTCTCTTCTGGTCTGTCCCTTTTTTTGGCTCTTTCCTTATTAAGAGGAGTTTGTTACATAGGGATCTCTGTTGCCTTTGCTTGTGTTGAAGGGCCCTGCTCTTGACCCTTTTCCTGGGCTGTAGATGGCTGATCCGCCATTGTATTTTGCTGCTCTGAATGCTGTACTTCTTTTCCTTTTCCTATAGGTGGAGTGGTCTCTTGAGCAGGTTGTTGTGAAGGTGTGGCAGATGATGTGCTCGTTCCAATATGTTGAGGTAGTGTGAAAGGGACCTGTCCAAAATAATCAAGGTCAATTCTCTTCTCAAATTCTTTCATTTCTTTTTCTAATCTCTCTTCTTCAGTAAGCTCTTCAACTAGTGTGCCCTCTACCCATTCCTGTCGATTAGCATATTGTTCAATTTGAGGGATTGGTTGGTGCACATATCCTGAAATCTTGTTTTTGACTCTTCTAAAGCTTATGAAATGTTCAGGGTCATATGGTGCCCAATAAAAACTTTGTTTCAGCATAAGTTCATCTCTTAGTATCTTGTCTGCATCATTCCAGGCTTCTTCCCTCTTATTGAAGACAAAAGGTCCCAATTGATGTCTTATCTTGAGCTGTGCCTTTTTGTTTTTACCATGGAAATGAGTCAAATCTGCACTACTAAATTGCCTGAAGTATTCCAGGGCAAAGAGTCTCATAGGGACATATTTCGACAGCTTGTAGGGAGATAATTCACAACCATAAATCTTGATCACTGTATGGTTTTGGTAAAAATACCAGTCACCAATGCTGTATCCCCTTGAAAGATGTAAAATTCTCTGCATTTTAGCAGTGAGCCTGCTAGGAGGAGTGATCATCAGCAGGGAAGTGGCTGGGTGAATGAACATGTCAATGAACTCGCAATATGTATAAGGTGAGAGGTGAACTTCATGGAAAACTGAGGTCCAGAAAATGACAGACCTCTTCTCTCCTTTGGAGTCTAGATTTTTAAGAGGAACTTGGAAACTATCAGGATGATAGTATAGCAGCAGATGATATATATAGGATGTATACTTGAATACTCTTTCTCTCTCCAAAATCATAAACTGCTCATGGATTTTATTTTCTATGAAGGTGGCATAGTCATACATGACAACAGGGGGCTATCCTGGAGTGAATATGGACATCAATACAAACACAGTTTCATCAACAAACTCACTGGTTTTGCAACCTAGAATGTAGGATATCATGTCTATTAGGAGTTTCCCTGTCTCATTGAACGAGACTTGATGATAAGGAGGAGGATGATCAGGCTGGCACTGTGGTAGCATAAACAACTGACCTAGTCTTGTTATCTCTGAGCTAGGTAGCTTTGTACCTTAATCAAGCAGAAGTTTCATGGTGAGAGGAACCAGAGGCTGAGTTGGCTCAAAGTTCAACATCTCATTTATGGACTGAGGAGTAATATAGAAGAGTACAGATCTAGATGGAGTCAGGATTGCTCTTTGTGTGGGATCATAGTTTGCACAACATAAATGGATGAAATCAGGAAGCACATTCACTGAAGGGAGGTAATAGATAGGCATATTGGATTCCCAGATTCTCAGGACATCAGTGTTGCTTCTGTGGCTATTTTTAATTTGACAAAAGATTTGCAGGTGAGACTTGAGACCCATCATATCCTTAATCTGGAAGTCCCTGTCTGCCAGAGGTAACCATTCCAAGTCCTTATGTGGTGCATTCAAGGGTGCAATGTTGAGAGCCACTGGAGCCTCCATGCTTCAACTGTCTGTGTTTTTGATTGGAATATAGGTGTATGCCACAACATAAAACAAAATACTGGTTCTAAGGCTTTTCTCAGGAAATTGCAGACTGAGTTTTATCTTGTCATTACCTCACTGGGTAACATTCATGGTAAGAAAAACGAATTTTACAGAGTTTAGTGGGGAAGCTGGATAAAGCAGTGGAAATGGCGCTCCTTTTGCAGGTGATTTGACAAATTTAACTCAATATGTGGGCATTTTGGATTCTTTTTGCAGAGGAAAGTTACAGATAGGTGGTTTGGAAAGAAAACATTGGCAAATTCCTGTTTTTATCAGCTCACTGTGTTTTTCTCTGTGGTTATAGACTGAATTTGTTGGATTTGTGAGTGGAATGCAGAGAAAATGAGCTTAAATTCAGCTCGACGGGCGAATTTGCAGAGGGAACGACAGTTGACAGGATTACTTTTGAAAAAATGGGTATAGTGGTGACTATAATGCAGAGGCACAGAGACAACACTGTGATTTTGATTCGAATTCTGGTTATCTGGGCGATTTTCACAGAAAAACTTGGAAAAACAGGGTTTATGAGTGAATTCCGGGTAAATACCTGTTATATGGACGTCTGGTGTGAAATGTGGTTGTAGACTGAGCTGAGGGGGCCGGGTTTGCAGAGTGAATTCACCTGGGTGGCGGACTGGAACGTTGGTGTTGAATTGGACGTAATTCACATGCATAGGCTCCACAATACAATGAATAGAAATAAACAAAAAACCATCACTTTCACGGGTTTTTAACAAAATTTGGACTTTTTCGGGCCTTTGGCGCTTTTTGGAGATGACGTCAGCGTGACGTAGATTTTGTCCGATAGTGGAGTACGGAAGGTGACATGGTCGCTGATGTAGTCACTGATGTGGAGGATGACATGGCGGACACGGTGGATGAACAATAGCGCAGGTGATGACATGGTGCTGACG
Source organism: Pinus taeda (assembly GCA_000404065.3). Classification (NCBI taxonomy): domain Eukaryota; kingdom Viridiplantae; phylum Streptophyta; class Pinopsida; order Pinales; family Pinaceae; genus Pinus; species Pinus taeda. The sequence goes on from APFE031221739.1 coordinate 46,514, forward strand.
TGATGGTGATGCGGGCAGCGGGACCAGTCAGTGGTTTATGGTTTTCATCGGACCGCCTTTGGTACGTGGGTGGTTTATGTTAGAGTGGGCCCGATGTAATGAAAACGCGACAGGTGTCCCCGAGTACGGCAGGAATGCCGATGTCCATCAGGTACTAACGTCCAAACATCGGGGCGCCTCCGATATTACTGTGAGCCGTTGGATCTTGAGGGCGCGATCCAATGGTTGACGGGATTGTGAGTTGGCGATGGTTTATGAAAAGGGGCGCACATGTTATTTTAATGTTTTTTGTAATGTTTGCGGGGGTTGAAGACTTTGGGTTATCGGGGTAAGATAATGTAATTAACCGAATGTTAATTAAAACCCAGTTTATTGCACGACGGATTGTGGTTATTTGTTTGACCAAAGGTCTAACAAATCCTGGCACAACACATGGTGGGTTTTCATTGGCACCAGGCAGACCAATGACTCCCAAGAAATTTAAAATATAGCCATATTAGGCTGGGGTGGGATATGTATAATGTTTTTGGGTTTTTTGTTTTTTATATATAGTAGGGGTAGGGAAACTTTATATAGGAGTTATATAATAAAGTTAGGGTGTTAATATGACAAATGATAGGGAAATGCTAAGTTTATAAGGAAAAACTTATATTTTTTAGGAAAATGAAAGGGAAATGGGATGATTATGTTACACAAGAAATGTGGCTTGTTTTGACCAAGTAAACACAACATTTCACTTAGTAATTCTCAAAAAATGAAATGAATTAGGACCATTGAGAAAATCCCAATATCCCTAGGGGATGTTAGTGAAGGTTCTTGGGGAAATGAGAGGGGAAATTAGTCACGCTCCACTGAACTGTAACCACTTTTCCATGATGTTTGTGATACTCACTAAAACTGAATATCAACCTGCTTCTGCAACATCAGAATTATCTGCCTACCCAGCCTAATACACCAAACATTTTTTCTTCCTTTGATTGGGTGCATTTGAACTAGCAAACCCCGCTTTTCCTCTTTTATTTTGGCTGCCCTCCTATCTAAATCTATCCTTATCTCTACCAAGGGCTCAGATTGAGCAGTTGGGCCCTTTAATTCTCTATCTCATCTAGTGATCTGCCAAGCTTGAACTGTTTGAGCAGACCTTATTCTCTATTCTAAAACAAGAAATTTAAACATGATCTAGCCAGGGTTAAACTGTCTGACTATTCATCAATTGTGAGAAAGTCAGTGATTGCACATTCTGAACTTGCTATAAAACATGTAGTACAGTAGTAGCATTTTAACAAGCCACTCCCTGGTCTTTCTTTGGGATTCCTTTCCTTTCTCTTTTTCTTGAATTTTTGATTTATTGATAATATGGAACCTTTGCAGCATGGAAAGGATGATCATATTTGGAATTTCCACAGTCAATCATGAAAAATGACACCTGTTGGTATAGGAACCTAACATAGAATTCATTGGAATGAAGTGCACTACCTTTTTCAGTCTGTCAACCATAACCATGATGGAATCATGTCGTCTAGATGTCCTTGATAGACCTTTAATAAAATCCATGGAAATGACCTCCCACTTCTACTCTGGAATCAAAATAAGCCGAAGTAATCCACCTGAATGCTTACACTCTGCTTTTACCTATTGACAATCCAAGCACCTAGCCAAAAATTTGCCACTTCTTTCTTCAAGTTCAGCCAATAGTAGAACTTCTTTATCGCTGTCAATGTCTTTTGATATTCCGGCTGACCTAAATATGGATTAGCATGAAATTATCTTAAGATAAGCTTCTTGAGCTCACTATTGTTTGATACATATACACTATCCCTAAATTTGACCAAGCCATATGCTGTGAGATGATTGTCCACATCTTGATCACCTGTACCCTGTTGTAAGGTGTGCATAAGCTCCATATACCTGTCATCCTATTGTCCTACCTGCAAGTGTAGGTTTTAACCCCATATAGAAATTACTTGCATAGGAATTCTAAAACAGAAAATAAACAGTGTGAGAGCATAACACATAAAACACATATACACAGAGATTTCCTTTGGATCCCAAAACTGGGACTACCAGCTTGATTTTTCATTATGTTCAGTTCAATGTTACAATACATATTTATACATGTCGAAGCATCCAATACCATGGACCAAAAACCATCGCATCCAAAACCATGGACCGAAAACCATCGCGTCTAAAACCATGTGCGAAAATCATGCACAAAAGCATAGGTAGGTCCACCCAACCTAACACAAGGTCCAAAACCAAAATTTTCTGGGGCGTTGCCCCGGACCCCAGAGAGTGGGGTTACCTGCATCGCTCAAACCCCCTGTAACTCCCCCCGCTATGCAATCGGTGCAACGAAGGGGGGGCTCTGCCCCCCTTCTAACCCCCCAGTTAACTACGTGGGCTAGTCGTGGAAAGAATATAACACAACCCAACATTATCCCACTTGTTGTTTTCTTTCCACAAGGGGCCACAAGGGAGCTTAGTCATTTTTCCAGCCCTACAACGCCCATTGTTTCTCTACACCAAGAAAAATTTTCAGAGCTCACAAATTTTGTCAATGCATCTGCAGTATTCTTCAAAGTGTCCACCTTTACCAGCAACACCTTTTTGTCTTCTATCATAGTCCTCACAAAGTGATACTGAACATCAATGTACTTTGTCTTTGAATGATATGTAGTGTTCTTTGCCAAGAAAATTGCACTTTGGTTGTCATAGTCTATCCTTATAGCTCCCTGTACTAACCCCATACTTGAACACAATCTCTACAACCAAACTGCTTCCTTGCTTGCATGAGTGGCTGCAATGTATTCTGTCTCTATAGTTGGTAGTGCCACCACAGATTATTTCTTACTCATCGAACTGACTACACCTCCAAATAGGTTAAACACATACCCACTCGTAGATCTTCTCTGATCCAGATTTCCAGCCCAGTCTACATCAACAAAGCCATGAATATCCAACACTCTATCCAATCCTAGTCTTCCTTAGTAGCACAAACCATAATCACTAGTGCCATGCAAATACCTAAAAACCCGCTTCACTGCTGTCCAGTGCTCCTCCCTAGTTTTGACATAAATATGCTCAATACTTCCATTGCATGTGCAATGTCTAGTCTAGTACAGACTATCATATACATCAGGCTATCGTCTGCACTTGCATATGGAACACAGAACATGTCCTCTTCCTCTTCTTGTGTCTTGGGACACTGTTCAACAGATAAATTTACACCTACAGGAATAGGAACCTTCACCGGTTTACTATCTTGCATATTAAACCTTTGAAATATTGTCTCGACATACTTTCTCTGGTTTAACTAGAGCTTCCTTTTTGTTCGATCTCTTTTAATTTCCATGCCCAAAATATAGTTTGCAGCACTAAGATATTTCATGTCAAATTTGGAGGACAAATGGGTTTTTAATTCCTGGATAATTTCTTTGTCATTTCCAACCAGCAACATATCATCCACATACAAGACCAGATAAATAACATGGTCACCAAATAATTAAAATACACATAGTGATTTGCTTTGCTTCTGGTGAAGCCAAGTCCCCGTATAAATGTATGAAATTTTTGATACCACATCCTTGGTGATTGTTTTAACCCACACAAAGACTTCTTTAACTTGCATACCAGTTCTTTCTTACCCTTCACTGCAAAGCCTTCAGGTTGCTTCATGTAGATCTCCTCTTCCAGATCCCCATGAAGAAATGTTGTCTTCACATCCATCTGTTCTACCTCAAAATCAAAAGCAGAAACAACAGATAAAAGTAATCTAATAGAAGTTACCTTGGCAACAAGAGAAAACATATCACCAAAATCAATTTCCGACACCTGGGAATAACCTTTTGCTACCAACCAATATTTGTATTTCTCCACCTTTCCTTCTGCATTTGTCTTCTTCTTGAACACCCATTTTCTATTAATGGGTTTCCTTCCAACCGACAACTCCACCAGATCCCAAGCCTCATTTTTGTGCAAAGATTCCATTTTCATCAACCATGGCCTCTTTCCAAAGTTTTTCATCCTCTGAATCTACTACTTCCTTCACAATTCTGGGATCATCATCAGTAATAGATAAAGAAAAATTTGAATAGAAAGCAGATGGACTATACCTTTCTGGCTGCCTTCTTTCTCGAGCTGATCTTCTCACAGCCGGAGTTTGTGGCTCTTCATCTTCTGATTCCTCCTCTGCTACAGAGTCTGATTCTTCCTCCTTTAGTTCAAACTCTATCTTCACAGGTTCCTGTGGTTGGACTTCATGTTTAATAACATCTTTCACCTCTCTGAACACCACATCTCGACTGTACACAACCTTCCTTGTTACTGGGTTCCAAAGCTTATAACCCTTTAAACCATCCTTATACCCAATAAAGATGC
>APFE031221742.1:0-12315 GCA_000404065.3 Pinus taeda
TTGCCCATTTCTCATACCTTGGAGCTCCCAATGAGAAGGAATATGAAAATACATCATAGATTTCCTAAACGAAAGGATATCCATACTTAATCTTGTAATCTTGTAATAATTGAGATATTAATCAAAGGCAACCACAACTGCATCAACATATTTAACATGCTTCAAAATGAATCCAAGTTAATGTAATATCTTCCTGGAGGATTGATTAACTAATGTAAGGACATCACCACTTTAAATCCTCTTTCTAATCATCATATTAGAGGAAATTTGATCTTAAATACTTAACATTGAATTTCCATGTCATAATGTGTAAGCTAATCAAAATCCTTTAAAATTCAAAAGAGATACAGGTGTGACTAGGCATGGATTATTTTTTTAATAATATAATTTACCTAACTTAAGTGTGAATGGTGCCGAAGTGACCCAGAACTATATTAAATATTATAAAAATTAATAATTTTATTTGTAAAAGTTATAACTATCAAAAGAATATTTTATGAAGGGTAATACGGAGTTGATGTGTTTTTAATGTGTTCAATTTAAATTTTAAGATTTACTATTTTAAATTTAACTTATTAAATAATATATATATAATAATTATATATATATATATATATTTATATACCGATATATAATTAGTTGCATTTAATAAATTTAAATTTTTTTTTTAATTTAATTTTATAAAACTTGTGATTAATAAATCATTTATATATAAAAGACATATATTGTTTATTTTGACTAACAAAGTGACATTTATTTAAGTAATTTAAATTTAAATTTGGGTAATTTAAGTTAAATTTAATATAAATTACTTTTTAATTTAATATTTTAAAATCTTGTGATATACATTAATTTAAATATAAAAATATATTACAATTATTTGATAAACATGACATTTATTTGGTTAATTTTGACAATAGAAAAATAATAAAAATGATATATTAAAAAATTGTTTACATGGCATTATTTTGTCAAATTCTTAATTTTTCTTAGGTGGCTATTTTTGAACTGAAATTTCCTCTAATATGGTTCCTCTCATATTTCCAACATCTTCAGATTGAGAGGATGTCCTAGTTGTAGATCTAATTTAAGATGGAATTCCTAGAGATATAGGTTCTCAGTCGCATATTATGAACAAATCCATAGATTTTGATGTTGATTTCAACAATTTGAAGGTAATTTGAAGAAAAATAACACCCTTCCATATCACTTGTAAGCAAACTATTATGATGGAAGAGGCTCATCCTTTATATCTATGTAGCATTTCCCACAACACACATGGGTTGCAAATTTGACCTTGCAACATCTCTAGAGAGGATTCATACTCACAATCTTGGGAAACATTGATACGAAAGTTATGGGAGATGGTCAATGAGGGTTTTAATGTTGAGGAAGAAAACATATGAGACTTGGTTGGTGGAAGAAAAGTTTAAAATTAATTTGCATCCACAAATTTGAGGGTTTCCAAGTCACAGATAATAAGAACCATGTGAAGATGGCCAATGATGAGAAAATATTTGAAATCAAGTGTGGCAAGGGTATCTCACACACTCTAGAATAGTTGAAATGACTTGAGGGATCACATATATGGGGGTTATGACTGCACTATATGAGAATAAACACTGAGGGAAAAAATGTATTGAGACGTGCAATGTTAAGCAAAGAATGGTGCAATAGAAGAGAATGGAAATAGGACTAACAAGCTCAAGGTTCCTCAAAAGCATGGTAGAGAGATGTTTCTCAAAACATAATGAAGTTAGAACCTGCTCTACTCTAATACCACTATTGAAATAAACTAGAATGAATGATTAGTGTGGAGTGTATTTTATTCAAATGATACACATATAAATACATTGTATATGACCATTTCGCTTTAGGTTCCAATTGACTCTCAATGATTGTTTACATAAGACTCTTCATATCCCCTCAAATGAATAATACAAATTACCATAACCATTACAAATTACGTTTCCAACAATTTATTATCTTAAACCTTATGCATATAACATTTAGTTATTGATGAATAATGCAATCTTACAATAGGATCCAAAAATATAGTTTTTTGTTTTTTTTGTTTTTTTTTCTTCTAAATATTGTACATTTTTATTATTTACCTTTTTTACTATTTATTTAAAACTATAATGAATTAATAACTCATTGGAGTAATCTCAGCGAGACCCAAGATCAAATCTATACCCAAGATCAAAACTACCAACTACAACTATAACACCAAAAACATATTCAACAACCTATAAACCAATATACCAATAATTTATACTTTAAACCAAAAAAAACTTATCAACCAAATATACCTATCAATTTTATACTTAAACTATAAGATAGATAAAATACCAACATGCCATCTAAATAACAACATCATTTTTAGCAAGTATATGACTCTATAACAACATCATATTTTTAGCAAGTATATGACTCTATAACAACATCATTTTTAGTAAGTATCTGACTCTATTTATATGAACTCCACTGTATATATACTCGTTTTATATAATAAAGGATTAATGGTTTTATTGGTAACTTAAATTTTAAATTAGGTTTTCACATTATGATTTTATCAAGGGATTTCCTTTTATATTCAACTTTTACCATTTTGTCAATCGAATCAATTAGTTATTATCAATACTACCGATTTGTATTTTTTAAGGATGTATGTAATTTACCTTTAGGGACATAAAGGTATATCAATTTTTTTTATTTTTTTTCAATAATAATTTGGTGAATTAATTTAATTTAAATGATGAAATACTTTGAATTTTCTCAAAAATTTTGAACATTAATATTTTAAATAAAGAATATTTTTTGAATTCTTTTATTAATATTTATACTAAGTTAATTCATAATTAACATTAATTAATAGTAATTATAATTTATAAATTTTAGATTTACGTAAGTTTAGGAGGAATCAATCTCTCAAAATGTGGAATATATTTTTTATCAAATTAGAAACATGTGAAATTTTTTTGTAATCAAATTAAAATTGTACTTGGAAGAGAGTTAATTCCTTGATACTTGGTCATCTGCGTTAAAAATATATCTATATTGAATTTTAATAATTTTATTTATATTTTATAAATCCCATATCTATATAATTTTTATTTATTAAATCTATATATAATTACATGTTTTATAATTTGTACAGTATATAGATAGTAAGATCTAGAAAAAAAGATTAATAATGTTTTTGATTTTTAAAATAAAGATTTAACATTTATAAAAAAAGGTAATATGATTTTTTTTGTTTATTATTAAATTTAAATATAAATTTTAAAATAGAATAATTACAACTATAAATAATTACCTTAATCTATATGGTTAAATAGTATCTCCCTTAAAGCAGGGCTACGTTTAAATATCTAATGTATAAGAAGAAGCTTTACAATATGGAATTCAAGAGACTTCCTAAAATTGCTTCTAATTTTAGTCAAAACCCCCACCTTCGCCTCAAGTGTTGGTGGCATAAGGATGCCCAGTCTTGGCTCAACCACTAGGGGATAGATGAGGAGATCATCCTAGGAAGCAATGACAGTGTCAACGATACTATCACCTCCAAATTTAAGGATAAGCTATGGGATGATAAAGAGCTGGAGGGTAAAAGGAAGCTAAGGTATTATAAGGAGGTGATCAACCCCACCCTTGAGAACCAGAATTATCTTTCTATTTTGACCAGCGTGAAGAAAAATATGAACATCTCTACGATTAGAACTAACTCTTATGAACTTCTGAGTGAAACCGCGTGGTGGTCTACTCCCAAGACTCCCTGGGATGATAGAATTTGTCAACTTTGCGATACTAAGAAAGTGGAGGATGAAAAACACTTTCTTTTAGATTGTCCAGTCCTTACTTACATTTGTTCTCATTTCTCTAACATTTGTCACACTTCCAATCTTCTTGATTTACTAATTCAACCTAACTATAATGATCTTGGTGCGCTTCTTTCACTTCTCTTTGAGCAGAGAAATAAGATCCTAATGAATTACAATTAGATTCTCCTTCTTAAGGTATGATAGACCACATTGGTCTTGGTGGACATTAATCATCATCATCATCATCAATTTATAATTACTATTTATGTTCAGAAATATTTTTATTAATTAAATTTATTAAGTTTATATGTTTATTAATTATATGTTATAAAATATCATGATTATGAATATGAAAACTTATTAGGATTTAAATTTATTTTAATGCACAATATACATATTATGATTTTTTAATGGATAAAATTGTTTGTAGTTTGGTTTGTAGTTTTCTTAATAGTTTGGTTAGTAAAAATAAAGTTTCTCTTTCAGATTCTAGCCACCCTTGTTATTTGATATGGATGTGAGGTTTGGGGTTTGGGGTTGCCGTCTATCTAGAGAATCGTGGAGGAAGATTGAGCTTATCCAAAAGAATTTGTAACCTACAACCTGATCAAAGGAAATTCTCCCTACCCTATCCACTTGATTGAAGCTATCATTACCTCATGTATAAGAAGAGGATATACATCATGGAAGTGAAGATGTTCCCCAAGATTGCTTGTATTTGTAGCCAAAACCCCCACGTCCGCCTCAGAGAGGTTGGAATAAGGATACCAGTCTTGGCTAGACCATTGGGGGTAAAGGAGGAGATCATCTTGGAGAATAAGGATAATATTAGAAATATTATTACTTTCAAATTTAAGGATAAGCTATGGGATGATAAGGAGTTAGAGGGGAAAATGATGCTAGGGTATCATGAGGAGGTAATCAACCCTAATCTTTATAACCAGAATTATCTTTCTGTCTTGACTGGTGCTAAGAAGAAAATGAACATTCATAAGATAAGAACTAATTCCCATGAACCTCAAAGTGAAATAAGGAGTTGGCCAATTCCTAAACCACATTGGGATAAAAGAGTGTCACATTTGCAATACTAAGAGGGTTGAATATGAAAAACACTTTCTCTTGAATTGCCCAACAATTACTCATATCCATTCTAATTATCAAAATATTTGCTACACTACCAACCTTCTTGACTTGTTAAGTCAACAAAACTATGGTGATCTAGGAATGCTTCTCTCACTTCTTTTTTACCATAGTAAAAAAATAATAAAGAATCTCAACTAATCTCTTACTTTCTTAGGGATCATATTGATCTTAGTGGACATTAATCATTATCACCGTCATCAATACAAATAAAATTACAATACAAAAAATTGAATTAAATCAAATTATTATTTTAACAACATTTTTACACATAATAAATATAAATTTAATTATAACTAAATAATTATCACACTAGCCCTCGGGGTTAGCTTAATTGGTTGAGTTCCCAACGTTAAAGCACATCACTAATGGGAGGTCATGGGATCAATTCTCCTCGACACCCTTGAGGTTAAGCCCTCGTAATAAGATGACAAGATGTGATCCCTTCAAATAAATTTACCTCAATATTTCTTCAAGAAAACAAAAACTAAATAATTATCACACAACCTTTGCATAACCAAATTAATAAACAATGTTATTCAATATTTTATCACTCTGTAATTTAATAAGGTTGTGAAATAATTGCAAAGGTAACCACAAAACCACTTTCGGAGTTCAGAATCTAGCCCTTCCAACTCCAAAGAGGGATCTCTCTATCTGATTTAGCTATCTTCTTCTGAATAATATTAGGCTAGCTATTAAGTTCAGGTTTGGCTTTTTAGATTTGGGTTGGGTTGAAACTGGTAAAATAAGTCATTGGGCAATGGAGTCACAGGTCGGGTTCAATTGAAGACATGTTTTATAGGCAACTTTACATGGCGGGATAGGCACCTTCGCTGGATTCTTAAGATTGATATGTGATTTGGAAGAAAAGATGAGGGAATCATATTATACTAGAGCATTTAAGAATTCCGATGCTAATCATCAAGTAGAAAACATTAAGATTATTACTAAGCCGAAAGCAGAGTGTATTTTGCAACAAATTTTGTTCGTTTACTTCTTAGAATAATCTAGAATCAATGAATTACATAAGAAAAATAGTGAAAACAAAGATACAAAGGTAAATGCACTCCACTAACATGATTGACACGAGAATCCTATAATTGCTGCAATTGTATTACTGAAGTTTGATCAAATGAGGCTATATGAGCTTCTTTACATCAAAGAGTCTTTCTTCTCAAAAACATTCCAACCCATAATGCTTCAAAGTTTGAAGTATGTATAGGTGAGTGTTTCCAAAATATCTTGAGTAACAAAAATATCTAATAACTAACCCCATTTTTTTTTCATTCTTACATATAATAGGAATTTGAAATCATCACTAAAGTGACCTAATTCCTCTTCAAAAAATCAAAGGACAGGTTCAATGAACCTAAAACTAAAATGCAAAAAAACAGGGGTTGCATGTATTAAACAAAAACTATTTTAAAACACTAGATAGATGATACTTAAAGCTAATATATTCACCTAATACATAATATTACATGCCTTCATCTCTCAGCTACTTCATATTCCACCTTTTCTTTCAAAAAATCCGAAATCTTGACAATGACTAGGTTGACTGTCATGTCAATTTTCTATGAAAAACTGTAAAATTGGGTCTTAAAGTTACCCACATATCTTTCAAACTGTATGCCCTATGTAAAAAGTGAGATAGGTTATGTACTTTGGTGTCTTAGGAATAGAAACCTCCTCTGGTTTCCCAAAATTCAGCTCGGGTTGTCCAAAAAATATTTTTCAAAATGATGACCCAAATAGAGAAATATCTTATATTTTTCCGCAGTCAAAGTGCAGTCAAGTGCCAAATTTGGTTTTTTAAGAGGCTTTTTGACCACTTATAAAGGAACAATGGATGGAAGGAGGTGTGCTTTTACTGATGTAGCTCTGAAACACATTCCTAAACTGAAAAACTTGCAAAAGCACCCTTTCAAACTTTGCGCAATCAAAATGCAATCATGGTCAAAATTATCTGCTAACTACCTTCAAGGCACCAAACTTTGCTACAGCTAGTATTTTTTCCTCCACAACATCCTTATGACAACAGGTTAGATTCAAAAAACATCAAAAACTCTTATCATTTTATGTGAAAAATCCATATTGCAGCTCTCACGGCAAGGTATTTCAAGTGGCTTTCTCAAAATTGCAAATGTGGCTAAAAACTAATTAGCAGCTACCTCAACCAAAATGTCGAGGCCGCTTCCTCTCCCTCTAGTCTTTGATTGCTTGATCTTTCTCAGTTGCCTCCTGGTCTTCTTGATTTTTTTCTTCATCACTCTTATCCTTTCTTATGACTCAAATTTCTAGCATAGTAATGCCTTGTTAGGTTTCTCTAGAGGTTAATGTCTTTATTGGCCTTGTGTAGTAGCCTCTCTAAATGGCCATTCACTCTTTCACTCCAATACTCTTTATCCTCTTCAAAGTATTCCCACATCTTGTTTTCAATGGCAGGTTGTGCTTTAGGTAGAGGCATGTCCTCAGTGCTTGTTCTTTCCTAGTCATTTATGTAGTCCTTTGTTTCTGAGGCTTTGTTTCACGGACATCAACCTCTTCTAGGTCAATCACATGTTTCCCTTGGTCTTCAGTAGAAAGTGATGATAATTTGGGCACTGTTTCATGTTATTTTTGTCTTTGTGCCTCCCTAACTGAGTGTTGTAATTCTCTTTTTTCCTTTTGTAGAAAGGAAATGGTGTAATGAGCCTTGCCTAATCTTTCCTGTAACTTAGCAATCTTAAGGTCTCTTTCATCTTATTTATTGAATTGCCCTTCTTCAAATTGAAATTATTGACCTATATGCCCAATCTCTTGATCTTCATACTGATGTGTCAAAGTTCTTTTAGAAGAACTAATATCTTGCTTGGGAATGTCTTCTTCTGCCACTTCCTTAGTGGTGCCTCTTCTTCTTGATCTTTGTGGAACCTTGATCTTCCCAAAAACTACAACTCGTTTTTCCCTTTGGGGTTCACTTTCTTTTCTCTTCTTTTCCTATGATCCAGTGGTTATCCTTTGTCCTGTAGGCTCTTCAACTGAATCATCTTTCTTTGGTGTGCCTTGAGATGCCTCAGGTGTGGGGTTTTTCTCTTGAATCTTTGACATGTCAGACTGGTTTATGAAATTTGATGATGCCACAAAGTCCTCCCAAGTGTTGCCTCTCTTTTCTAGCTCCTTCAAAACCAGCAGCTTGATGAGGGAAAAATGAAACAAGCTGGCATCATGCTTCCCTCCTCTTGTTTGCACCTTTTCTATCATCTTACCCAAACTTTTAAACAAATAGAGAGGCATGTTAGGGCTCTTTCTCCTAGTGAAATGCCTAACCAACCTAATATGGTATTGATAGATCCTATTAAATCTGCCCTCACAAGTAAAGTACCTTTGGATTGCCTTTAGAAGCCTGTCATATCGGTTCAAGAGGTAGTTTCTTGGGAAAAACCTTCAATAATTATTTATGTGCTAAGGTTTGAGGAAGGTTTTGTACAAATCAGGGTCAAGCTCCATGTTTTTAAACCAGCAATCTCCTGTCAATGGGATATTAGTAGCCAAAGCAATAGTCTTTTCTGACACTTCAAACTCTATGTTTCCCACCTTTACCATGTTGCCTTTGAGGTTATGTGCAAACTGGTCTGCCACTTGGGAACGAAAACCATGAAATTGACATTTTGGGAAAGGAAATGAGGGGGGAAGAGTATGTAAGAGGAGTGATTGATGGGGATTAATGTGGGGAGATGGAATGAGTGAATAGGATGAGTAAAGTGAAAGGCAAGGGAAAGCTTTGATGAGGGGATAATACATGTGATTAGGTGATTGCAATCACATTTATCAAGGTGAAGTGGGGGTTTTCAATGGGGGATGATGGTTGCGATTGTGATAAGGAAAAAGATCTTAAACCAAATTATTACAATATTTACAATTCAATTAGTCATAAGCATGATCAATTGCCTTAAGGCGCACTTAGACTAGCATGCCTTTTTATTTATTTCCTAAGTCAATAAATCACAATTAATGAGTAGATCACTGTTAATTTTTATCTAAAGGCTTAATCACGATTACATAGTGCAATTAGCTTGTTTTATTCCTATTAGTCTTCTTTTCAAAATGGCATTTAAAACAAGTTGCACACTTATTTCTTTAAAAAAAAAAATGAAATTGGAAGACTACTTTGATGATATTTTTTATTTTATTTTTGGTGCACTTAGACTTTCTCACTAGGGGGACAATTTTTTGATAATCTTTGTTCTTGCCTCTTTATTTTCATTTTTTCTCTTTGTAATTATTTTTTATCCCCTACAAATTTTTTTCTTAAGAAATTATTTTTTTTCTCTTTTTATTATTTATATCTTTTTATTTTTATTTTTTTGAAAATATATTTCAAACTTAAAATATTATTTACATTGTCAAATCTAAAAACCATCAAGTGAAGATACACTTCCCCGTATGAAATATGGGACCCTAACCCAATATATCTTTCTTCATCCATGATAAGCTAACATACTCCATAATACCAAATGAAATATATTTTATGTATTGTATTTATGTTTTTTAGTTGAGACTTTTGTGATCCATAATAATTATAACAACATATTTCGGAAAAAATCACATAAGAGATATTCTCCTCGATGCGTTTCGAACCAGCCAGTGTGGTTCATCTTCAAGACAAGATGAGGAACCAGATCTAGGCATTGTAATAAATAGATGTAGAGAGATGCTAACTAGTCGTTAGCGAGTAACAGTTAGTTTGACTAAGGGCAGAAATTAGAAAAGTTTTTGACCAAAAAGGATAAGGGTAAGGGTGAGAGTAAGGGTTTTGGTCAAAACCTTTTCTAATTTCTACCCTTAGTCAGAGTAACAGTTAGTTTGACTAAGGGCAGAAATTAGAAAAGTTTTTGACCAAAAGGGTAAGGGTAAGGGTTTTGGTCAAAACATTTTCTAATTTCTACCCTTAGTCAAACTAGCTATTACTCGCTAACAGCTAGTTAGCAGCTCTCTACATCTATTTATTACAATACTTAGATATGGTTCCTCATTTTATCTTGAAAATAAACCACACTGACTAGTTCCAAATACATCGATCAAAATATCTCATATATTTTTTTTTCAAAAAAATATTTATAATATATTTATATTATTTAATATAACTTTCTTCTTTCCAGATAAACTAACCTACTTTGCAATAACCAAATGCAACATATATTTTATAATATATTAAAATTGTTCACATGGCCCAATGACCATCAAAACCCTCTTGAAAGTCATTTTATAAATATATTGGTTATTAATTTCAAATTAGTTACCTAATATCCACTTTAATAAAACGCATTCATGACCGTGTGTTATATTACGGTACCTTTTCGAGCACTGTATATACACTCGATTATAAATAATTGTATATCAAAAGTTAAAATGATTTGGAGTTATCTTACATGTTTTACTTGGCTCATAAAGTGGGAAATTAATTATATGATTTAGACCTTCGAAAATATTTAATTGCTCATGTGATTAGTCCGCCTTTTTCTTCTTCTTTTTGGAGTTGTCTATAATGCAATTTTTTGGAGATTCTGGCGACGGAATCCGGCGGAAGAAATGAGGTTAAATCTTGATTTTTAGCAGTTAAAATGGTTTTTTAACTGCATATTTGGATTCAGCGCCCTGAAAAACCCCTGGGAGGCATTGATTGTGCAGAAACTAGCTATTAAACTTGGGATTCCAATGGATTGCTGCCGGATTTTGACCGGAAAAATTCGCCGAAAAAGCTTTCAAAAAGTCGCGTTATAGACTACTGCCTTCTTTTTTAATATTTCAATTTTCACTATAAAAATAGTTTACAAAATAATATTTATATTAAAAATCAACTTTCTAATGTTTATATTATATTTTATAAACGAAGATAATAACGTTTTATTAAATAATTTATATGCGATTTGTCCGCTCTTTTCTTCTCCTTTTTTAATATTTCAATTTTCACTATAAATAGTTTACAAAATAATTTTTATTAAATCAACTTTTTAATGTTTAATTTGATATTTTATAAATGGAGATATAACTTTATTAAATAATCTATATTATAGATAGATAATATGTTTATAAAATAAATCTATATTTATAAGTAGATCGTATATTTTATTCTAGGAAAATTTAAATTTAATAATTTAAATTAATGTAATAATATTTTTTAATTTAAAAGTTAAATGGTTATTTTTTTAACTTTAATATTATAATTTAATAATTAAAGTTACATTTAAATTAAGTGTTTTGATTTATAATTAATTAGTTGAATGTTAATTGGGGTTATTTTAGGTGGTTGGGCAGAATGATTATTATCTTTCTTACCCATTGTCAAAGCCTAAGTAATGACATGAATTAGTTTTAATACCTCGATAAATATTGTTGTAATGCCTTGCTTGAGAAAAACACTCCTCGATGAATATATAAAGTTGTTGATATCAAGAGTGTCTGTGATCTTTCTAACTTCTAGCTTATAACATTCAGAAAAAGAACATGTATTTTTGTATTATAGTGGCAACCCCTAACTTTAATCTCGAACAAAAGCCACAGCCCCCAAGTTTGATTTTAGACTTCACCTAAATTACTTCAAAAAATTACCAATTAACCATAATAATTATAATAATACTAATATTCTACTAATCTTTACTTAAAATTATAAAAATATAAATCTAATAAATCTTAAATAAACAATAATATATTAAATCCAATAAAAATATAAACTTACCCAACTTAAAAAAAATTATATAAATATAAAATTTGCTTTCATAAAATGTCGTTCTCTCTGTCCAAAAAGTCATGTAAAGATCTTTTTCTCCTTTCTTGCGTGTTGAGTTAGGGCCACGTCATGATCGTCCTTGAATTCTTGGCGTGTAATCATTATAAGAAAATGATACATATATATTTCACTCAAACTTTGTTGTCCATGCAATGAAGTGGCTCGAGGAAAATAAATTTTATTTTTCTGTTTAATTTTTTAACACATGGATTTATGACTCACGCCAAAGATATATACATTTTATATAAAAGAAATGTTAAGTAGTAGCAAGATATATACATTTTATATAAAAGAAATGTTAAGTAGTAGCGAGTATTTGTTGCTCTCTAAATATAGGGAAATCGAAATTTAGATGTTAAAAGTGAAATTGTTATAAAACTATATTTTTATTTAATGATAGGTTTAAGTTAGGAATCAATTTTTTACCAATAATTAAATTGGTATATTTATTGATTTAATTTTTAGGAAAAAATAATATATTCATTAAAACTAAAATGACAATCTAAGTGAGTTTGTTTTGTGTTCATTGTTGTAATTAATAGAAATAGAGAAAAAAACAAAGTCTTTATGAACTTTCTT
>APFE031221743.1:0-11082 GCA_000404065.3 Pinus taeda
AATTACCACTCAAACTCTCAATATAGGACATATCAAAAAGAAGAAGGTTAAGAAGTGAAATATCACATCGAGAAAGAAGAAATGAATCCAACCATATCTTGTAATGCATTGGCCAGAATTACCACTCTTCAAACTATCAAGATGGAAGGACATATCAAGAAGAAAAATGTTCAAGAAGTGAAAAATCACATCGAGCATCAAGAAATGAATTCAACCATATCTTGTAAAGAATTGGAAGAAATTACCACTCAAACTCTCAATATAGGACATATCAAAAAGAAGAAGGTTCAAGCAGTGAGAGATCACATCGAGCATCAACAAGAAGTTCTCCAACTTTTAAAGGATAACACCACTTTGGTGCAGAATCAAATGAAACAACGAGTAGATCAACATCGCAGTGAAAAACATTTTGATGTAGGTGATTGGGTATTTTTATGGCTACATCTCAAGCAAGCTATTTATGAGAAGGAAATGTTGGCAATACTACATGCACTTAAGAAATGGCGACCTTACCCAATGAGAAGACACTTCAAGGTAAAAATGGATCATGATAGTCTCAAAAACTTTTTAGAACAAATATTATCTTTAGAATAACAAAAAAAATCGGTCACAAATATGTTGGGTTATGACTTTGACATTATCTACAGAAAAGGGAAGAAAAATTTTGTTGCAGATGCACTCTTAAGAAAGGATGGGGATGTGGAAGCATTGTTTTGTGATATTTCTATTATCCAACTAGATTGGATAAATGAAGCAAGGGATGAATGGAAGAAAGATGAAAAATTGTGGCCACTCATTCAAAAGTTGCAGAAGATCCTAATTCAAACAATATTGCCAGAACTTGAAAATGAAGGAAAAAGCATATTAGAACCTGGAGCAGTCACAGAAACAAGAACCCGACAGCTACGAAATCGATCAATTTCAGAGTATCTCATAAAGTGGAAGAACTTACCCGCTAAATATTCCACATGGGAGGACAAGAATTTTATATAGAAACATCAAGAACTACTCAAGTGTTGAGGACAACACTTTTTGAAGGAAAGGGGCATGTTAGGCCCCTATACCACTAGTGTAACCCCTTATTGTTATTGGTACAACCCCCTTATTATATTGTTGTACCCATGTAGTCCCCATATTGTTATTATTGTGCTCCATAGAAGCCCACTATTGATAATATTGTTCCCTTACATTATTATTGTTATGTCGGCTCTGATTATATTATGACCCCTTAGACTCCTATTTATAGAAATGAGGTCTTGTCATTTGTATCATCTTAGAATTGTTCATTTGTGTAATGTAAAGGAGGTTGCCCCTTCGAAAAGGTTTATTTCTAAGGCGTTGATCTATCTTTTCTATCTTTTTGTGAGCTAGCTTCATAACAGTGGATTCATCACAACCCTTGGTGTTGCTACACCTCTTATGTTTGAAACTAAAGTTGCATTGGTACCTACCTCTGTAAGCTTTCGAACATAATCTTCAATGGGAATCAATTTATCGTTTATCACAAGAATAGAGGGCAAACCCTTGTTGGTCAAGGGTTCTAACCTACTGAAAAATCGTTGAACTATGACATTAACGTTGTTGCATTTTTCCTCCAACTGAAGAATGAGGTTTTTCTTTGTAATGATTTTCTTCACTTCAAGTATGGTTGTTGTCCTATCATTTATACCTAATTCTTCAAGCTCATAGTCATCTTTAGAATTCAGAAACTTGATTACCTCAGTGGAAATTTCTGGCATGTCCTCAATTTCCTTGGAGATAGTTTCAATAGCTTCCTAAGCTTTCTCCAACAAGTCTTTTTGATCAAAGATTATCTTGATATAAGGCCACATATCCTTGACTGATTCAGTAATCTCTTCCCATAAAATATCCTTTGCCAAACCTAGTTTGTTTCCAAGGTAAGATTCTTTGATTTCTTTCTGCAAAACTTCAATTTGACTTTTTGCTCTCTGCAACTCAGCTGCATGTGAACTGCCTGCAACTGCTTTCATATGTTGTAATTCCTTCAGTTCATCCTACAACTTCTTGATTTCTACTGTCTAAATGGACAGGTTCTAAACAACTTCTGCAAGCTGTTCAGCTCCTTCTGTTGTACTTGTAGTTGCTGTTGTGCCTGAAGTAGAAAGTCTGGTTATAGAGACTGCTAAAAGAGGAACTACATCCATTGGAATTTGAGCCATTTTCACAGTTTCTTCTTTCTCTCTGACCAATTTCTCCATTTTCTCCTCCATCTGTTTTATTTGCAGATTTTGTTCCATGATGAGCTTCATCATGTTAGATTTCTGAATCTCGGTTTCTTCAATCTCCTTGGTCGTTGGGTCCTCAGAAGCTAGCAGTTTGAGTTGCTTCCTTAATGCTGAGATCTCAACATTTTTCTTCCTGGCAAGTTCTTTTGCAGCATTTATATTTGAGGGGTCATATCCCATCTTCAGCACCAGATCTTCCAAAGATTTGATCTTGGAGTCCTTTGCCAGTGTGGAAACTTTTTCCAACTTGATCTATGACTATGTATTAGCCAAGGTGACCTGCAACTTTGACAAAATCATCGCAGTGTGAGTTAAAGTGGAAGAAATAATTTGGCCAATATGTTTATGCATCTCAATTTGGTCAATTGGATGTACATCTTTTACATTAAACTCGAAGGAGGTTTGCTTCTGATAATGTGTAGGAGTCCTGGGCTATGGAATTTGAGCTTGTAAGAAAGCCATCTATGTCTTACCCTTTTCAGAGTCAAAGACTAAAAGAAGTCTAGCTTGAGAGCTGGAAAAGTGTTTCCAGAATTGAGTATAAGTGTTCAACTTCAATTCCTCATTCTTCTTCTTAATTTCACTGAAGACATGAAAGATGTCATCTTCTTTGTCCTTCTAACTGGTTCCATTGGTCTTAATCATCTGTTGTTCTTGGGAAGTAGTGTTATGAGTGGGGGACTGAGTAGACTGTCCACCAGACTGTGTAAAAAGAAAAGACTCTCCAAGTCCATCAAATGTTGTTTTCTGCGGCTCATTTGTTGCATTAACCTTCACAGAGATCCTAGGTCTCTTATTTATATGTACAATTCTAAAGCCCTGGCTTGATGCTTCAGTTGTAGGGGATGATTGTTTTTCCCTTCCTCGTTTAGCTATCTTTTCCTGTGCAAGTGGAGTTTGTACATTTGAAGTAGAGACCACCTGTTCTTTAGCTTCTTGAACGACGTTATCCTTCCATTCTAACTAATTTTTGTACTGCTCTATTTCAGGCTTGGTTGTGTGGTGGTATGCAGTAAACTTATTTTCAACCCTAAGTTTTGAAATTACTCCCATTGGGTTATAAGACCAAGTGAAGCTGAGACCAAACTTCATTTCCTTCAATAACCTGTCTACTTCTTCTCTTGTTTCTCTAGTGTTACAGATGAAATGACCAACCTGAGCCTTTAGCTTGAATTGTGATTTCTTCTTTGTAGCTACAAAATGTACTTCATCTACATTTAACCTCTGCCTAATATATTCCAATGCAAAAATTCTGATAGGGAGGTACTTAGGAAGTTTGTAGGGTGGAAGCTCACAGACATAGACTCTGATTTCTGTATAGTTTTGGTAAAGATACCAATCTCCTATTGTGGCTTGATCAACCAGCTGCAATACTTTCATAATTTCATCACTGATTCTTGGTACTGGAGTGCTGCTCATAAGATTAATATCTGGATGAACAAACAATTCTATGAGTTGTTTATATGTAAATTCTTCCTTCTCCTTCATTCCCATAGAAGTCCAAATATCATTGATTGTTGATTACCTTCTTTGTCTAACTTCTGCAAGGTGAATGGAAACTTGTGTCCCCGAAAATATACAAAAAGATATACAAGTAATAAAACATACTTGAATAGTTCTTCAGTATTAAACTAGACAACTTGTTCACAGATGGCCTCAGCTAGAAATTGGCTAAAATTATAGAGAACAGTGGGCTTAGAATAAGTAGAAAAGATAGACAAGAAACCTATGATGGATTCATTTACATATTGATTAGAATTGTAATCAAGCAGATAAGAAAGAATAGTGGTAATTTGCTTGGTTCTGTCTGGGAACATGGATGAATCATAGGGAGGGTTTCTTTTAGGCATAGGGCTATCTATAGCTAGGAAAAGTTCAAGAGTTTGAGATCTTTTAGTGAAATCCAACTTTTGATAGGCTTCTATCAGGCTTTCATGAGAAAAAGGATGGGTTGGTGCAATAGTTGGGGCCTGCAACATCTGTTCAATAGACTGAGCATTGATGAAACAGAGGATTTCTCCTATAGGTGAAATGATAGCTCTTTGACTGGGATCATAGGATTCATGGAATTTCGTAACAAATTCAGGTGCTCTGTGTATCTGATGGAAAATGTAGTGAGGAAAGTGGGAGTCCCAAAGTCCTATTTCATCTGTTTGATCAACTAGTTGATCCTC
Source organism: Pinus taeda (assembly GCA_000404065.3). Lineage (NCBI taxonomy): Eukaryota > Viridiplantae > Streptophyta > Pinopsida > Pinales > Pinaceae > Pinus > Pinus taeda. Next base: position 4,421 of record APFE031221743.1, read on the forward strand.
CATCCAGCAGTAGATTTCATATAAATCAAATTGAGAGGAAGACTCAATGATTTTACAGTCTCTGTCAACTAGGGGAGTATGATGGAAGTCAACTTGTGGATGAATGAGGGGATTTTGGATTTCTACAATTTCCTTACCCTTAGGAGGCATTTTGTTAAGTGAACTGCAAGCTGAACTTGACAGAAATGGGAAGACTTGGTCTGAAACACAGTAATAACAGAAAAACAGTATAACTGAAAATGGATTAGGTGGACCTAGATGTCGGCTTGGTTCTGAACATAATTGAAAATTTTGTTGAATGATGAATCTGTCGTTTTAACTGTGAACTTCAAATATCCAACAAATTATGAGAATGCACTGTGTAACAGTTTTTGTGAAAAACAGGGCTTATAATGAAAAACATGGAGCGGGTCCTTTAATCAACGGTTAAATTGTCATTAATTCTCCAACGGGGCTTATTAACGGATCAGCGGAATATTGATGTATGAGCGGGAATGGGAATTAAATGAATAACGAATAAATACGAGGTAGATGATTGGATGGAGGAAGTGACATGGGGCGGACGTGGATGATGACGCAGGAGCGGTGGTAAACAGTTGAACGAAAACTGTGTTAAGGAGTAAGTGCAGGTGGTAAGTTGTTTCGAGATTTTTAGTCCCGAAAGACTAAGATGGAGGAAAAGCAGTTTTGGAGGGCAGTTTCCAAAATTGCTGACTTCGGACCCCCCCTGTTTTGGGAAGTTTTAGTGTCTATGGATAAACGCCTAAACCCCTAGACTAGTAGCTAAGTCTAGAACAACAGTGCAAAGCATTCTCTACTTTTTCTATAACCAATAGATTAAATAAGGCAGTGAAGAAGCCTACTTGAAGCTTTTGCTTACTCCTTATCTCCCTTAACCAATTATGTCACTCCTTTCCATACTTAATCTGCTTGAAAAGTACCTGCACACAGATAGAAGACAAAAACCAATCAAAGCATATGTAATGATCTATTGATTAAACATAAAATGGAATCAAGTGCATAATACACATATGAAAGCATCAATAAACAATACAAACATATGGAAAAAGCTTTGAACACTTTATTAGTAAAAGGAAGAGTTACAACCCAATTTGCTCGATTCAGTGCCACTCTTCAAGTTCAATCCCATCCTCTCCTCATAACAAGCAAGACATTTTGACATCATTACAATACTTGAAACCAACTCAATTCTCATACTAACAACATCTCCCTATAATTCAATGATTTCCAGCCCCTGATCACTTAGATGAGTGGTATTTTTATAGGTGAATGAAGGAAGTTATGCCATAAATGGTGACAATGAATGCCCTCCCAAACTTAGGATTTAGTTCCATGGAGTAAGGGATAAAGCGATTGATGTTCCTTAACTTGCTTCCTCATTCAATTTCGAGCCCAAAGGAGTGGATAGCCTTGGGAAACTTCTAGAAGCATCCTATGGATAAGAATATTCCAAACCCCAATGCATATTTCGCTCAAATTCGCCCAACGCAGGCCAAAGAGGGCTCAAGTGTGCTGCAATGCACCATGGCAGTGTACTGGGCTACACTGCGGTGCACCCTAATAAAGGCTTGCCTGCGCTGATCTTCTTAGAGGCAGTTTTTGGATGATTTCAGTCATGGAATCTCTTGGGAAGGATGCATTCTGATGGTTGAATTAATTAGGGCATGTATAAACTGAATTAGGGTTTGATGGGACCTAATAGTATTGATCTGTAAGTCGAGGTTGATGTGCCCAAATGGATCTGTAACACCCCCCCCCCCATAAAGTTCGGACGACAAAGGAGGGCCGAGGAGCGAGGTAGACCGTTGGAGCTCGGGGGAGTGTGCGGGATGAAAAATATGTGAATGAGATTAAATGTGACAGGGCAGAAAGCGATGGTGGGGTCCAAAGTTATAGCGGATGTGACATGCGAAGGGTATGGGGTATGACGAATGAATAAATAAAGTTCGAATATCACAAATAACATTGATATTTACAATTTATGGTTAATTAAAACCAATCAACATAGACACATGTATTTTATGTTCTGAATTAAGATAAAAATCCTATCATGCTCCAATTTCATTTCTCTACCTACCCTTACTTTCCTAACATTTTTTCAATCTTAGTCACCCGAGTGCATTTTGACTAGCAACTCAACATTTTCCTTTTAATTTTTAATCTACTTCTATCCGCTTATTGCTTCCATTGGCTTAGATTGAACTGTTGATTCAATTTTATTTGCTACCTATTGACAAACAATTTAAATCAAATTCAATCATGATTAAACTGTACAATTGGATTGTATGAACTAGTGTGGCATTTAAACAATCTGCACACTACTTTTTATTTGCAAAAATAAACTTTGACTGAGAGTAGTGGCATTTGGATTTTCAACACTTTCAGAATATTATTTTTTTCTCTCTAATCTAACATTTTTTATTTTTGCCTTCCTTTTTTAGGGCATCTATTCTAACATTTTATTCGATATGGAATTATTCATCAAAATATCCCTAGCATTTTTTATTCAATATTATTTTTGTCCATATCCTAACTTAACATTTTCTGGAATGATTTTCATTTTTTGACTAATTGATGCTAACTTACCAAAACCAAAAAATGCTACAACACATTGTAAAAAGTGCACTAAATTCGTTGATATTATTTGAGCTGCTACCCAAATTTGTTGTTCCTATGATGAAGTGATTTGTTGAGAAGTGGAGAATGAAACCACACCACAAATAAGTGCATTCTCCAAGCTAGCACTTTTGAAAAGGCCCCATGATATCCCTGTTAATTTGGACCTTACGCACAATGATTTGTATGCATTTAAGGAGTGCAATTATTAGTAGGGTGATCTTCACTAGAGGGGTAATTTTGATCTTGAATAAACTTTTGTTTCATGCTAGCCATGCCCCATACAACAATAATAAGTAGGGATTTGGACTTCTTAAGGTTTTGAATATCAAAGTAAGATTTGACGTAGTCCTCTAAGTTTTGTTTGCCCCATAGGTGTTGCATATTTAATTTCACCTCAATGATATCCCATACCTATGTTGTGATATAGCTTGTTTAGCGATGAGCAGAAACTAAATAGGGTAGAAAGCGATGGTGGGGTCTAGATTTATAGCGGATGTGACATGCAAAGGGTATGGTATATGGCGAATGAATGAATAAAGTTTGAATATCACAAATAACATTGATATTTACAATTTATGGTTAATTAAAAGCAATCAACATATACACATGTATTATATGTTCTGACTTAGGATAAAAATCCTATCATGCTCCAATTTTATTTCTCTACCTACCCTTACTTTCCTAACATTTTTTCAATCTTAGTCACCCGAGTGATTTTAGACTAGCAACTCAACATTTTCCTTTTAATTTTTAATCTACTTCTATCCGCTTATTGTTTCCATTGGCTCAAATTGCACTGTTGAGCCAATTTTATTTGCTACCTATTGACAAACAAATTAAATCAAATCCAATCATGATTAAACTATACAATTGGATTGTATGAAATATTATGGCATTTAAACAATCTGCACACAACTTTTTATTTGCAAAAATAAACTTTGACTGAGAGTAGTGGCATTTGGATTTGCAACACTTTCAGAATTTATTATTTTTTCTTTTCTTTCTAATCTAACAATATTTATTTTTGCCTTTGTTTTTGAGGGCATCTATTCTAACATTTTATTTGATATGGACTTATTCATCAGAATATCCCTAACATTTTTTGATTCAACATTCTTTTTGTCCATATCCTAACTTAACATTTTTTGGAATGATTTTCATTTTTTGACTAATTGATGCTAACTTACCAAAACCAAAAAATGCTACAACATCAGCTCCAACTGGGGACTGCTTTCTCCTGTAGAATGCAGAGAACCTGCAAATCCATGTGCCTTCTCCTCGGGCTATGGAGTCTTTGTTGTGAAAACTCACATTGACAGTTTGAAAAATAAATTAAACCGAACTTTTTACAATGGTGGTAATGAAATCTACTTCAACTTCTCAGTACTGAATATAATGTTTGAGAAACCTTTCATTAACAGGATAAGTGGAATACAGTCCCCCAAGATTTTGTAACACAAAAGTATTGTTTCCCTCTACTTCAGCAATAGCTAAAGGTCCAAACCATAGGTTATCAAACTTGCCATGTTTTCCCTTGACTTCTCTTCTGGAATCCCATCTTAGAACTAGATCACCCTCCTTGAAGTCCCTTTCCCTCACTCTTCTATCAAACAGGCTCTTCATCTTATTCTGATAATGTTTCAATTTGTATTGAACTTCATCTCTGTTTCCATTTAGTTCAATAATTTGGTTTATTCTCCTTGAAAAATCATCAGTTTCATCAGTTGAATCCCACATAAACTTTAAAATAGGGGAGGTCAAGTTGGTAGGGAAAATTACATCTTTCCCATAGACTAACTTAAAAGGAGATTTTCCAATAGATCTCTTTGGAGTAATCTTGTTTGCCCATACTGCATAAATCAGATGAGAGTCCCAACTCTTTTTATGATCTGCTAAAGTCTTTTTGATCACCTTTATCAGACTTTTATTTGATGATTCTGCAAGACCATTACCTTGAGGATAATATGGAGTTGAATGATGTAACGGAATTTGATATTTATGAAAAAAATCAATCATTTTAACAATGGAAAATGTTGTGGCATTGAGTAACAATCTGGGTTGGGTAACCAAATCTAGATAAAGTATTTTCTTCAATGAATTTGATTACTACTGAATCAGTAGCATTTCTTACTGGAATTGCTTCCACCCATTTGGTAAAGTAGTCTGTTGCAGTGAGGATCTATCTATGTTGATTTCTTGAAGTGGGATGAATTTCTCCAATAAAATCTAATCCCCATTGGAGAAAAGGTGATGAGACTACTGTTGGGATCAATGGAAGAGCTGCTAGTTTTTGCTTACCAGCAAACATCTGACAAGGGACACAACTTCTGACCTTTCTCCTACTTGTAAGAACAATGTGGGCCAATAAAATCCTACCCTTAATATCTTATATGTTGTTTCTCTCCAAGCATAATGTCCACAAAATCCTGTATGAAACTGATCAATGAATCCTTCAATTTCTGATTCTGTTAAACATAATAACAAGATATTTAGTTGGTCCTTCCAGTATAGATTTGCATTTATGATACAATATTTGATTGCTTTCAATTTGAGAGTTTTACATTGGCTTTTGGAGAATGATGTTGGACATTAAAAATGGATCAAGAAATTTACAATATCTTGATACCAATTTGACAAAAGAAATTTCTCATCAATGTGTAGAGAGATGGTCTGAGCTGAAGGTAAAGGTTATTGTGGATTCTTTTCTTCAGGATGGTGAGAAGGTTCTTGTGGATTCTCTTCATTCAAATTTTGGGAAGGTTCTTGTGGATTCTCCCCTTCTACATGAACAAAAGGTTCTTGTGGATTATTCTTATTTGACTTTGAGCAGGTTCTTGTGGATTCTTCCCTCGCATTTCCAAAACGGAGTTGATGCCCAACACTTTACAGTTGGATTCAGCTAGAAGCTTAGCTAATCCTTGACCCTTTACTAGCTTAGTGGTTTTGATAGTTAGATCAAACTCCATTATTTGAGTGATCCATCTATCTCTCTTCCCATCAGTGTCTGGTTGGGTTAAAATAATTTTTGCAGCACTGTTAGGAACATAAGCAATAATAGGTGAATGTGGGACATACATCCTGAATTATTTCAGAGCTTGTATAAGGGCATAGGATTGCTTCTCAATTATTTCATACTTAATCTCGACATCTCTCATAACCTTACTGAAAAAGGCTATAGGTTAGTCATGGGAATCTTCATTCCTTTGTAATAAAACAACAACAAGGGTTGTTTCAAAGGCAAAGGAAAATATACTGAATGGCTTGGTATAATCAGGACTGGCCAAGGTTGGGGTTTCAGAGATAGCCTTCTTGATTTGATCAAATGCATACCTGGAAGAGACAATCATTTTAACTTCATGATCCTTTCGAAGCATATCAGTTATGTCTTTCACAATTTCAGCATAATTCGAGATAATCCTCCTTAAAAAATTAGTCTTGCCTAGAAAATCTTGAACTCCTTATTTCTAGGTAATGCCAATGTTTTTATAGCAGAAACACATTTGGGTTCAATCACCACTCCTTATTTTGAGATTATGTGGCATAGCAGCTTTCCTTCTTTGATAGCAAACAAAGACTTTTTAAGATTGAGGGATATTCCGAATTTCCTACACCTGTCAAAAAACTTCATCAAGTGCTTTAGATGTTTTTGATCAGAATTAGAAAAAATAGTTATGTCATCAAGATAAATGACTAAAAATTTGTTTACCTATCCCACAAAAGCTATGTTCATAGCTCTCTGAAAAGTTGCTCCAGCATTGGACAAGCCAAAGGGCATTCTAGAATACATAAATGTACCTTGTTGAAAATAGCAACAAGAAATGCTAAAAATAGAAGTGCTAAAAATAGCACTGCTATAAATAGCAGTTTGGGTACCAGTGCTGGATTGAGCAACAGGGAATGAAAAATGGAAGTGCTAAAAATAGCAATTTAGCAGTTCGAGATGGATTCCTATTTTAGTCAGTCCCTAGACTAAAAATAGGAAGTAAAATTTGAATTTGAACTTAACAGTTGTTTGAAAATAA
>APFE031221761.1:0-10645 GCA_000404065.3 Pinus taeda
TCTAATTACAATAATTAGGCTGGACATGCGTGCATTATGATTATGATATCAAATACTGTCAGCAAGATTACTTTTATGTAATGATTAAATATGCCAAATAATGTGATTAATTAAGTTATGACATTAAACGTATTTAAATAAGGATTTGGATACAAATACATATAGAATAATGTTAATCAATTATAATTGTTAATGGACCGATTATAATTGATTGAAATAATAGCAGTAATAAATTATGGACAGCCAAAATCGGCTGCCCTAGGATTGGGGCTGAAATTTAGCTATCAATTGACAGCCAAATTTCGGCTGCCCTAAGATTGGGGCTGAAATTTAGCTGTCAATTGACAGCCAAATTTCGGCTGCCATAGGATTGGGACTGCTATAAAAGGGTTGAGTCTCCAAGGCTTGTAATCATCTCAGAAAATAGTCTGCTCCATTGAAGACTGGATACTCTATCAAGGATAGCCAGAGAAAATGATTGCAAGCTCTTGGAAGGATTCAAGAACCAACAACTCCAGTCAAGACCGGGAGCTTTAGAAGATGGAAAGTAAGTTCTAGTTCCGCTGTGCTTTATTTTCAATTTCTTACAAAGGAGTAGATCTTGGTTAGGGTTTAAAGAAGCATAGGAAAACCCATAAATTAAATCTAACATACCCAACAAACAAAATATGAAAGGGAAGTTCCGTAAGTGTTGTTATATTGTGAGAGAGACCCATTTGTAACTTTCATCATGAACCACAAGTTTGGCATCTTTGATTACCATATCCAACCTTGCTCCATTTGGCGTGGATAAAATTTCTTTACCCCGATTCTTGTTTTTACATTTAACAACACAAGTTTGATTATCAATTTAATTATAATTCATTTAAAAAAAACATGTAAATTAATATTAAATTTGGTAATCTGTTTTGTGAATATCATTTATCTAATCATATATGTAAAAAATAGGCTATTTTTTAACAAAATTGGTAATCCATTTGCCAAATCTCACTTGGAAAAATATAATTCTTACTTGTCCCAGTTGTGATTCTTTCTATGTAAAAGAGTTTGTTTATATTCCTTATGAGTTGTTTTGATCTAGATTTTTCCTAATTTTACTGTGGTTGAGATATTTTCTCAACCAAGTGATTGTATTTCCAAAATAATCTACCTATCTTAAGATAACAGTACATAGAATTATATTTATATATAACAATATTTGATTGATTATGTGGTGATCAATTTTTCAAATTAGTATCAAAGCTCTGTATGGGCCTGAACCTTTGCCCTCTCTGGGCCGAGGGAAATAAGAGTATATGGAGTATATGTATTTTTTTTTTGGTGTCATGACTTTATATTTGTCCATCGGATTGTTAAGTGACTATGGTGCTATGATATCACCGACTTAAGATTGACAAGGGGTAGATTGTTTCTGTAAAGTTGAGTTCGGCATTTTTCTGTGTAAAAGGAGAACAAGGTTGGGTTTGTGAAAGAGAGGAACCCACTGTGTTGTTGTGTTGTTGAAAAGTCGACACAATTCGATTGTGATTTTTGGAGATCTGTTTGAGATTTGTTGGTGTTGTTGAAAAGCCGACAACTTTGGAGATTTTGACAACGTGAATGAGTCGTGGTGAACCTAGAGTCTTGGTGAACGCTAGTAGATATCTTCGCTGGAGCTGATGTTGCCAACGCTAGTAGATATCTTCGCTGGAGCTGATGTTGTGTTGGAAAATTTGGTGGATTATTAAAGCCTATTTTGTGCTCATGTGGAGAGATAATATTCATGCCCTAAAATCATTAGATCTATTTCTGCTTGTACTCCTACTAGTCGAAGAATTGCAACGCCAGCTGAGTTGGAAAATCAGGTAGTGGATGACATTTCCAGTTGCCGTTGTAGTGCGTTTTTCTTTGGAGTGGTTCATTCTATTCACATCTTTCTTAATTTGTTTGCATTGACCACTGTCTTCAATTGTCTTAACCTTCCCGTGTACTTCATTCAACATTGTATTGTATTATGTTCACCTGTGGCTTCTGATGTGCATTGAACTCATCTTTGGAAATGGTCTTACGATCTCAATTGAATTGTTCAATTTTAACTCGTTTGGTTGCCTTAAATCGAGACTTAGCTCAGATTGCGTTATTTGTTAGACATCGTCTAGGAAAGGGTTGAGATGGGTTGAGATGCGAAAGGCAAGGGGAACGATCACAACTTCCATATTGGAGCCTTTCATTTCTCATGATGACGAATATTATCTTTCCATTCTCTTTGAACGTCTTGGTTTTCCAATAAGTCTTTATGCATGTGGAGATCTGCGGATTTTGAGGAACAGTCAGTGCGAGATTGTGTGGTGTTTTTTCTTACTGCGGTGTTTTCTTCAGTGTTGAGGAATCACTGGTGCGCTCAAATGGTCCCAGAAGGCTTGCTCGAATGCAACTATTTGAACCTGATTGTTTCTATTTTGGGTTCTTCTTTGTGGGTTCAGCAGTTTGGTGCAGTGAGCATTCAACACTACAATTTGAGCCATCGAGCCATCGGTTGTGCTCATCGTGTGAGCCTGCAATGGCACTGTGAGCTGAGGAGCTGCTAATGGTGTCTTTTGATTAGTATGCTTGTGAATAACAAATTGTGTTGGTCTGTAGAGTGCGCAGAGCAGGAAAGGGTAGTGTTTTACTATGTGATGCAGTGAATCCTGGTGCAGGTAAGGGTGGATCTAGTCATGGAGGTTCTGCTTACCGTTTGTCAGCTGCAGATAAATTCATTTGCAAAAGATTTTGTCCACAAAAGGTTCTTCATGCTCTTCTTCTGGACCACGTCACATTTCTCAGTTCTTTGGGTCAAATATCCCATGTGGAGTGTGTGCTGACGTAGCTGTGGTCAAAGCCACGAATCATGTCGAGTGTCTTCCAAAAGAAAGGAAATTTTATTTTTAATGAAATTGTCAAATCTTAGGAGAGGAATCCCTCAAGCCTGCGCATAGCTAATCAACTACAACCTTGTAAATATGCATAGGACTAGGATAGTGTTGACGGGCTGAAATGTATTTCCAACTAGGGGTCTCTCCAGTGTGAAGGCCCAACTAGACCTCACATCGTTTGGGATAGGAGCCCCATCTGCTATGTGGGCCCGTCTGCCACCATAAATGCGTCCGCTCTTGGATGTCAAATGATAAGGTGTCAGAGTGGGGACAAAGGTGAAATGCCCAAATAGTGAAACATGAATCAGCGCAAGATTGACAAACTACAAACAAAGATACAAAAAAGTCTAAGCAGCAATAAAAATAGGTATTCCATGAGAGAAATTAATGAGCTAAAACCCAATCAGACATACAGTAAACAAAACATTCTAGAAGTTAATTGTAAAATAGTTCACAATAGATCACTGGTATGGAAAAGAACAAGTAAACATGGATTCGAAAGCAAAACATACATGCAATCATTATAAATCAGTCCATAACATATTTAGTATATGAAGGCACACATACAAATATAGTGAAGTATCAGAGAGCCAATACAACCACCATAAGTAAGCATGGGAATCAATGTCAAATAAAGAGAACATCTTGTTAATGCTCCTACAACTTCAAGTACATAACTAAGAATTGGTGAAAACCCAGCAGTGGAACACGGGTTTTTCATAACATTGCCCAATACAAAACCCTAGCCTCACCACAGCTCCATCTACTAGCTACCAAGGGTTGAGTGGCTCTAGCACTCAAGCATTAATCATATATCTAGTCATAGCCCCAACTCAAGTGCTAAAGTCCCTTTCAATGAGGCAAGAGGGCACATTTATAGAATTCAGGTGACTGTTCACCTACTTGTGACCTTTGACCTTCCCTCATGCCCATTCAAGTACCCTCATGACTTTTGATCTTCCTCACTACCCTCTCATGCCAACTACATAGTACATGCTCAATTGATCTTGACATAGCCACTCACACCATGATGAGAACCTTTTCATATTGATAGAAGAGAGGATGGAAGGAGAAAATGAAAGTTTTGAGAAACCCTAGTGCTGGATCTAGTTGCTGACATTGTTGTGAAACCATGAAGACATGAATTGTTGGAGTGCCTATTATTGTGCCTTACTTACGCCCAATCACCTCTTGTTGTTGTGTTCTTCGTTGAAACCCTATTTTTGTGGATTTTGTAGAAACCCTAGGTCCCTTCATCCAGGTCACATTCCTACTTTCTCCCGTGATCTGCAAGAAAACAAATTATATTATCCACATACATATTGCAAAGATAAGGTCACTTAATAAGGTGTCATATTTAATAAATAAAATAAAAAACAACTGTTATTGAAAATAATTTATTCCCATAACAACATTAAGACACAATTGAAGAAGCACTCATAGCCTTGAAACATTTATGTTGAGATTCATTTTTCAACTCTTCTTCGACCCCGGGGGAAAATTTCAATTTCCATCTTTACGAAACCATTCTCATGCATGAATATAATAGCATGTGCCTGTCCCTTCACATGCAATTCATTGTATACAAAACTTAGTAAGTAACCAATGCATTCATTATATGATCTTTGTGTTGGCACGGTCGGAATATGTGAGGACGAGGGATAGACTTTATTGTTTGTGTGAAATCGATATGAGGTCAACTTGAGATTTAGAGATACACGTCTTTGTAGAGTGCCAATTCTGAAAGACTCCCATATGATGGATTCTCACCAGGTAGATGAGGTATCGAAAGGATTTTTGTCGTTTTTCCATGTCAAGAGAGCACTGCAGTTCTAAAACAAATTGCCCACCCATATGTTTTTCAATATTAAATTCAACCCTTCGACACTGTGAATTGGTACAATGCGTTCCTCCTACTCCCATTTCCTTTTACCACGAAGAAGATGTTTTTGGTGAGCAAAGGGTTAGACATACATATTCCTTAGGTCACAACTCTAGCGAAGAGGTCGTATAGTCAAAGCGGAGGGAGAGTCGCACCTGTTGTGAGCTTTGTGGGGCATGATTCTACTACCTAGCGACTTGGGAGAGGTCGCATGGTCACTTTGAGGACTAAACACAACTATTAGGAGCTTTGTCAGGCGTGATTCTTTGACCCAACGATTTGGGAGAGGTCGCATGGTCGCTTTTGACCAAAGGTCACACCTTTAGTTGTTTCCTGAGTTTGCAACTCAATGACTTGTGTAGGTCGCCTGGTCGCATTTTAGGGCAGGTCACACTTCTAGTGGTTTGTTGGAGGTTTGAAGATGCGACTTGTGTGACCTATTTTGAAATCTCGAGCAACCAACAAGATGTGACCTGTGGCATACACACTTGAGAGATGCGACGTGGGCCTCTTCTTCTAAAGATGTGAATCGTATGCATCGCTTGTAGTGAATTTAAATCAGATCACCAAGCCCCATTACTGAGAAGATTGCACCTCCTACCTATGCAATCCGTGCATGGTCCAGTGGTATTCCCTCTTATGACAAAGAACTTCAGCTAAAGATCGTGGATGGAAGGAAGAGCCACGATCTTTGTATTCATTTTAGCCAGTTACCAATCAACGACTGCATCATTTCTGTGTTTGTGTCAACATGAAACCCTCCTATCTCTTCATAGCCTCTATGTCACTTGAATTGTAGAGTTGTGCCTTGGAACTACGACCTAACTATTGGTGATGGTAAGGTTACCAGGCTCTCCAGTCAACACTAGTATTATAGTATTAAAGAAATGTATTTTTTACACCAGAGTATGGTGTGTCTAGCTTGTTGAGAGTCCATCTACCCCACCCCTAGTTTGTTTCCATTAACACAATGGTGCAACAGACTCATTACACAGTGTTGAGGTGTTGCTATGAAAGATTGACTTGGGTGTTCATGACACGCCACTTGTGTGATTATCACACAAATCCCTACGATGGGTCTTCCATACCTATCCATGTGTACACACACCACTTATGTTCTTTGAGAAATGTCACTTTCATGCAACGCTAATGTATGCAAGGCTTTAAAATGCGAGTTTCATTACATTATCCTTTGAAATTTTGTTGGATATGTACACACGACGAAACTCTATTTCAATATAACATTGATGTGTTCCTGTCCATGCGTTTTGTGATGAGTCAAGCCTCATTTGTAAGGAACTCCGATCTGTGTGACGGGAAAGGCGACTCCATCGTGTGAAGGATGTGCAAAATGTGAAACAAAATGAACCTTGGACGAGTTTATAAGGTGTTGGGTGAGTTGAGGGGGCAGTCCCATGAGTTGGGCAGGCCGACCCTCCTCCTAGGCGAGACAGCACATTGTGAACGAGTTGGCTTGGGCGTTGGGCATGGGTCAGCCGGGTGACATAACCCGCCACCCGCTTGTATATATTGGAGGGTGTTTGGAGGCAAACAACCATCATTCGATCACACGAGTTCGAACAAGGAGTTTTGTGGTGCATGTATGAGCTCGCACGACGGGCGGAACTCAGGTGTAAAACTCATTCAAAAAAGTTGGGTGAAAAAGTTGGGTGAGAAACTTGGGCGAGAAAATCTGGCGAAAAACTCGTGCAGGGAACTTGGGCGAGGTCGTCGGGCAGAAAAATCAGGCGAGGTCGTCGGGCAGAAAACTCAGGTGAGGTCGTTCGGGCGAGGTCGTTTGGGCGAGCCGAGTGAGGTCGTCGGGCGACCCGGGTGAAGTCATTCGGGCGAACCGGGTGAGGGCATCGGGCAACTCAAGTGAAGTCATGTGGTGACTCGGGTGAAGTTGTTCAGGTGAATGAGTTTGGGTGAACTGGTCGACGTGCGGACGGGTGGCCGCGCACCGTGCACGTCGAAACGAAGAATCGTGTGGACGGGCGACTTGGGTAGGGCGCGCTATGCACGACAAAGCGGTGGAAACGGTGAAGTGTTGGAGTTGTGAATGAAGGTCTGACTCGTGCGGAGGCCCCTGTGTGTGGCGACTTGGTTACGGTGAGGCACACCCAAGTTGGGCAAACAACACGATCGTGCGATGAGGTGAACGAAGGGTTGGTGAGTCGTGCGGCGACCGTGCGGAGGCACTGATGAGCTGGGCAACCGAGTTTGCCGAAGTTGGAAAATTGGCTAAGTGTAAATTTAGGGTTTCCCAAGATTTAACTTATACTTTGTAAAAGTGGAAAATTATATATATTGATATCGGGCAGACTCATATTGCAGGGAGTTGCCCCTCCCTTTATACTGTTGTGCAATTGTATATGTGTTAATTGTTGTTGATGATGAATATGTATGGGTTTTCATCTGTATAAAGGCTAATAATAATACTTGGTAACAAAATAATAAACTAAGTATGAATATTAGGCATAGTCTACAATCGTAAGTATTGGTGAAAAGAAAACGGTTGGTAGTGCCGCACCTCGCTATAAGTGATTGAAAGACTACCGCAGGTGTAGGGGCATGACAGGTGGTATCAGAGCTAGCTGATGATTGGGTTGACGATGAAGTGCTGATCCCACTACACTATCGTGACAGGTGGTATCAGAGCTGGTCCAAGTTTTGTAGGAAACTTGGTGAACTGAATCAAGGAGCTAATTCTACGAAGACCAAAGACTTGGAAGGAAGTTCAAGTTTTGCAAGTGACAGGTGGAATATCAGGGTGATTCAGGTGATTGGTGAAACAGGTTTAGCAGAGGTGAAGCTTAATGCTTGGGTCAAGCTAAACGACAAGGCATGGCAGGTTTGGAAGAATGCGAAGGGAAGCTCTTGCTTACCTTATACAGGTTGAAGCAGATGAAAGAAGAGAATCCCTGGATTCGAGTGAAACTTGAAGTCTTGGAAAAGAATGTTGAAGACAAATTTCTCCAACTTGGTTGGACAATGGAGCAGGATGAAGTTGCATATTGTGCTAACAAGGAAGAGGAAGCCATGATGATTGAGGATGTTGCAGATTGATGAGCCCCAATTTTGGTACAATTTGGGCTCATTTTGGCCTATTTTACTTGCTCAAACCATTCATTTTTATTTGCTTATGCATGCATTTCTTAGTTTATTCATGTTGTTTGTAGGAAGAAGGTTAGACACTTTATCTACATGACTAATGCATTATGATTCCAGGTTTTGGCATTAAAAAGGAAGCAAGAGACAACGAAAAAGGGGACAAGGAGACAATGAGGTGGCACTGCTGATTTTATGGAGAGATGTCCACGGTTTTGGGACATTCCTCGTGATTCCCACCAAGAACTCCGAGCTCCAATCCATCTCCCCTCCGAGCTTAAGAAGTAGCCAGCTGTCCTACATGAACAACAGTCATAAACTGTTCTACAGGAACAGTAGTTATGACTGCCCTACAGGATCCGCAGTTAAACTCTAGTTGGACAGCCGAGCTCCTAAAATCAAGGGCACTTGGTGGATCATCATTTTCGTATAAATATGAAGGCCTTAGCCTTAGATAGGTTGTTGAAACTCTCGTATTGCTATTGTAATTTTGGAGCACAGTTCAGTTTTCGTTCCTTTTTGTAAGCCAATTTGGCATGACACCAAATTATGAATAAAGAAGGTTGTTTGTGATCTAGTTCTGAGTTTCTTAAGGAGACTATAGCTCTCAGGTTAGGGCCCAACCTGAGAGCCATAGATCCCCTCTGCTGTAGTGTTGTTTCCATTTCATTTCCAACACTTTAAGTTTTCGTTTGCACATGCAATTCGAATTACAATTTGGTGATTTGGTTTTCTTATGAGTAGGATAGATTTTGCTTATGATGCAGTTGTTTCCACTTGTTTAGTGTAGCAGAGGATAGATACCATCAATTGGAGCTCCAGCAAAACGGTTGTTAAGGCTCACTGCCATCTCTCTTGAAGATTGGGGTGCAGTCCATAACTAGCCACCAAAAACACGCATTACTTTACTTGATGATTGTTGTAATACAGTCACGGTTTTGATTAGATGCTTCCTTGTCATTCACACCTGCACACATACTTTCATCACAGCCTCATACATATTTCTCTTCGCGTTTTGGAATGCTGTTCATTGAATTCATGGCATAAGTAATTTAGGTTGATGCATTTTCGGTTTGGTGACAGTCATAATCATTTGTTTCATTTACACTCCTCTTTCTTGTTCCACTACCATCTCCTCCATCTTGATCACGCATGCAAGCATATCTCCTCGACCTTCACGTCGTTCTGTCTTCCACTCCTCACGTAGCTTCATTTCCTCACCTTTCATTGACACAACCATTTACCTTCAACACACTCCCTACACCCATTTCCCATCTCATTCCTCCACTTCTGAGCCATCACCAGCCTTATCCCTACCTCAAATATCTCTCCCTATCATTCCATCACTCCTCCATCACTTCAAACCTCCACGGTAGGTCATCCTATAGCAGTTTAGAGACATCCTGTAGAAACCTCTGAGTATCCTGTAGGATCCCCTGCAGACATCCTGTAGGAGGCCATTCACTCGGTTGCTGAGCTCCTGAATGTGGAAAACCTCTGTGGATGGATGCTAAGGGTCCATAGGGACCTCATTGAGCCTCCCCAACCTATTCCACGCTTTCCTTCCTTCTCCATCCCATCTGCACAACCAAATCCTAATTAGCACACAATCACAATCATCCCATCCACTTAAAGGAAAAATACAAAAACATGTCTTTTATGATGCAAGCAGTTTAGATCCATGCATTTCACTTATTAGAGATAGTAGCAGCATTGGTAGAAGTTTCATTCACATTCTTTACATTATAGAAGTTAGACTAGCCAAATTAGGGTTTCTTAGGTTTACATGCTTTGATTTGCTTTCAGTTCATTTTTGTCAAGTAGACTAGTCTTCTTTGAGCTAGCTTTCGTCCATCATTGATAAAGCTTCTTCTGTGAGCCATAGAAGTTGGCTTGAGCCCTAGCGGACTTGTGCCAGCTGATCAAGTGACATCTGCGACAAGAGCTAGTACTTGTGCATATAGCACCATCGCTTCCAAGTTTGTACGAACAACCGGGTTGATAAAATGAGACACAGGAAGCCCCAGGAGTTGTAGCATTATTGCTACAATACTGGAGCTCACCATCATTTTGGCGCCGTTGCCGGGGAAGCGTCAGAGTATTAGTCATTGTTGCTTTTCTTCTAAGATCTTACTCCCACTTTCTGCTAAGTAGTTTGCTTCATTTCCATTCTGCAAGAATAGGATAGTCTTTCCTACTTTCATAGATTAATCTCTCCTGCTTTCATAGGATAGTCTTTCCTGCTTTCCTAGATTAATCTTTCCTACTTTCATAGGATAGACTTTCAATTCCACAAGTGTAGATTAGAATTTCAAGTTTGCAATCAATCTGTTTCATTTTTGCAGGAGCACGGGAAAAGAAACAGAAAAGCAATCAAAAAGAAGTCTTTTCGCTTCATGCCTCGTAGGAATAGAGATAGATCAGGAAAATTCCTACCTAACACCCCCACCACATCACTCAGTCACCCTTCACTCTTCGGTGGTGACAGTAATCCAGAGGAAACTATAGGTGAACACCATGAGGCATACCAAAGCCCTATAGAAGAAGAAGAGTTAGAGACCACTCCACCTGAAACTATGGCTGATAATCGAGGAGGAGATGAGAGGATAGAGGGTGCCTTCTCTATCCGAGAGACCAATGGTGAGATGAAAATGAAGAACATTAGCCCCTCTGCTTTACCCCACTTCCATGGGTTGACTACTGAAGATCCTGATACCTTTCTATTCGAATTTGTTGTCCTCTGTAGAACCTATGACTA
>APFE031221762.1:3837-14446 GCA_000404065.3 Pinus taeda
CATGCAAGAGAGACTGATGTCTGTTTATGAAATCCAAGAGGAGAAAATAATATTCAGTCATTTTAAGCCCAAGGGGCCACAGCCTAAGACAACTACAGACTTCATAAAGACAAGGGTGGAGGTCTTGGCTAGAGATATACATCCCATGGACCAAATCGAACTCCACAAGCAGGCTGGAGAGATGGTCTATGCCACCCTAGTAGAAAAGGCCACATTGGCCCATGAGCTGAAATAATCTTTGAAAAACACTAATACTCAGCTAGACATTGAGAGGATGTCCTCCAAAGCCAAGGACAACAGAATAAAATCTCTTGAAGATATCATTGTTGATTTAGGGCATGATCCTAATGATCCAACAGGCGTTAAGGCCCTCATAAATAAGAAAGATGATGACCTCAATGCAATGAGGAAGAGATTGAAGCTACCCCCCACTGAACACCCTCAGACAGCTGAGCTTCAAAAGCAAAAATAGGTAGAGGATCAGCTAGACCTCTTGCTGCAGCAAGATCAGAGGATCCGAGAATTGGAGAAAGAATTGGAAGGAGCAATACAAGACAAACAGGGAGAATCCACTTCCCAAGCTCCTCCAAGTACTTCCACAACAGCAGCAACATCAGGGGCAACAATGGCACCCACAACAGAAGCAGCAAGTACATCAGCAGCTCAACAGGACAATCCAAGTATAGAGGACCTAACCAAGGCTGTCAAAAAAATGGAGCTCCAGGCCGATGAAATAAAGAAAACCAAGGAGAAATTGGCAAAGCTGGAGTCCAAATATGACAAGTCCAAGATAATGGTGGCTGAGCAGGGCAGAGAAATAAAGGCCCTCAAGGACAAGATAAAGGCCATAGAAAAAGAATTAAATCTTGAAACAACCATGGCCGAAATAAAAAGGATCTTATGGGCCAAAATAAGCAAATCCATCACACAACAATGGAAATCAATAAAGACAATACATCAGCAGATGGAATTGCTAGGCCAAGCACACATAGAGATCAATAAGGCTAAAGCAGTACTGGGAAACAGGCCAGAACAAGCCAATAGAATGGTAGACTTCCTGAACAGGCATGAGCAGGAGGAACTGGCAGCCATGGGTATTCCCAGCAGAACAGAAGCTGTCCTCCTTGCCAAAAAGGTGCTCACCCTCAGGAGTTATGTACAGGCAGTGGAGAGAAAATGTTATGAGATGACAGCAGATGTGGAGGAATTTAAGATCAAAATGGCAGAACTGCAAGCAAAAGGCCTGCCCAGCCTCTTAACCAGTGCAGGAAAATTGGTCTCCCAAGAGCAGTTTGCCAACAGAATGGTGACATACATTGAGAATCAGATTACTGCATCTGGCAGTACATCTGAACAAACAGGGCCCCCCTTAGGACAGAATTTATATGATAAATTGGCAGGCCTATTCTTTATTGAAAATGAAGTGAACCACCTTTTTGAGACTCCTCCTAATTTCTTCAAATATACAGAGGCTGATGAGACCTTAATAAAGATTAGGAGGCATCAGATGCCTAAGGAATACTGGTGGCAATCAATGCTTCGAATTCTGCCACGGTAGCTCCAACTGTCCACTCACTGCCAACTCCAGGTCAAACAGAGGACAAATAGCAGGATAAAGTAAGTGTTAAAAGCATCTGAGTGTTGACTCAGCATGCAAACTATGACGGCCAGCCACAAGATAAAGAAATGCGCAAATCTTGGCGGTGTACCCTTAGCCAACTCCAAAAGCCACCAAGTCAACAGTCTCTGACTATTTTCTGACAGCTAAGGGACTAGAAGTAATCACAGCATTCACTCTCTCAGCGGCTACACTCCAGCAGTTGGTTGAACATTTATGGATCATTTATTTTCTATTCAGATATTTTCTTATGTAAAATTTGTATATATACTCCCCTTAGTAACGCATAAGGGGTTGGAAAATTTCTACTATGAGGCATGTATACTCAGTACTTTCAGAAAGATTAATAGAAAGAGCAAATTCAGCTCAGTGATTTCCTGGAACTCTGGTGTCTTGTTGATGATCTTAGTGCTGTTGCAGAATCCCTGTGTTGCCTGGTGGAATGATATGTTTCTTTAAACTTTATTCTGTTTCTCTATGTTATTACATTTTCATATTCCTTTCATATCTGGCAATAAAGAAAAAGAATAGTTCAGGATATGTGTTCTAGCACCCTGTGCTCAATCTTGTATTGCTGTAAATGTTTTCTTTAGGATTAAAATAAACATGAATTCTTAAATGCTCATGTTATATTTAGTTCTCTGTTGTGAATGTTATCTAGAAATTCTTAAATGCTTCCAGGTAATGTTATCCAAGTAAAAATTCTTTCACCTCAGTTTACAGAAAGATTCTTAATTGCCTTTCTTATACTGAACATATCGTACCCAACCTCAATATCAAATCATTATTCCTCAGAAAATTATCTTGCTCTGCATCCTTTATTTACAAGCATCAACACAGCACTCCAAAACAAAGGACCACTGACTCCATTGCCCAATGATAAGCAAGATTCTGGTAAGAGTATACACGTTTTTCTGACGAAACCTTTCCAACCAAACATTTAAACCAAAATTTAAAGCTTCACATCTAGCCTAAAATACCATAAGAACAGAGACAAATCTTAAAGAGAGAGCCCTCTCTGATTACAGTTCGGTTAGAAGCTGTAATCCAAAGACTGGTTAGTGGTTACCCCGGCCGTATTCCCTTAGAGTCAAAGGGAACAACCTGGGTGTTAACACCAAGTGTGAGAGAAACCACCAATAATGACAATGGCTCTCAAAGTACTCAGTACAATCCATGAGATGCGATTAGATGTGTCGATGTCGAACATGTTACGGAATCCTTCAATCGAAGGTCAATGATGCAACCTGTCGTTGATGACGAGAAACCTGCCATTGAGGCATGCAGATCCCAAGGTACTGGCGATTTCTAGATCATCTTTCTAGATAAAGAGTAGAAGTTGATAGAAAGCGATCCGTCGTAGGCAATCTCACAACACGAAATCATAGATCAAGTTTGAAGAAATTTAGTTGCAAGTACTGACTCAGGGATGGTCAAGATGGAATGACATATATTTTTGCAGATGAATGGCTTATTCGCACAAACCTCTTGAACACATAACGACACGACAGATGGTTTGGTGACGATTGACCCAAAGTTAATACCTAGAAACCGGCTGAAGACTTTCAATGTGGTTTGATCAACTGTTAGGTAAAGGATTTCCCAACCCAGGTGAATGAAAGTGTCGTGTTCAAGAGTGGTTATAAAGTATGACAAACAGGCTCATTTTTCTCTCTTTTCCCCCACCATTTCTAGCAAGTACCTCTTTATTTTTTACAAGCTTGAGGAGGATAACATATGCTTGATTATAAGCTCACCCTTCGGGTGAGTCCAACTTCGTTTTAAATTCGAACCCTAAGAAGGAGTGGTCCATTCCTGTTTGTAATTGAACAGGTCCTTTACTGTCAAAATTTAATGAGTCTAGTATAGGAGAAACTCGGCGTTTTTCATTTTTAGAGAGTCTGAAAAAACTTAAGAAGACTCCAGAGTTGACTTTTTTGTAAATTTGTGTCTCCCAAGCCCGAAAAAGTATAAAATAATACTTGAGAGAACCACTTGATCTTTTACGACCAAGGAGTACTTTTCGTAATTAGTGCCTCTGATCCAAAAAAGTAAAAAAGTCATCAACGACACGTCGTTTTATGACTAATATCGAATTTGAAACGACAAAAACCCGGCAATCTTTTCGTGTTTTTACGGTCAGAAAAGGGCTGTAAGAGGACCGTCTTTTTAGTTCCGTTTTAACAAGCTTAAAAAGAAAAACTTGGCAATCTTTTCATGTTTTAGGAGTCAAAAAAGAGCTTAAAGGTGACTCTAATGTTTCTTCGTTGAAAATGATCGATTTCGCCTGAAAAATCCGTTATCCTGAACAAAAACTCAAACATTACTCATACCTGTTTAATAATAGGTTAAAATGTCGCGAAAACACCTTTTTAAAGTGAAATATAAACAAATTTAGAATTTATTTACCCAAAAAACTTATAAAAATGACTTTTTACCATTCATTTTTACCATTTGAGATTTGGTTAAGAAAAAAAAGGGCTTTTGACCAGAAAATTCCTGCGAAAATTTCGGAAAATCCATCTGTCGAAATCGAACACCGTCTCCTCCAGGTAATCCACATCATCCTACTCTTCATTTTTGTCCATTTGAAATCGTTTTTTAGGGCTTAAATTGTGTTTTTTGGAGGTTTTTAGGTTTAGAAACCCGCGCGCGGGGGCCCGCAGGTTCACCACGGGGGACTTGCGTATCCCGAGTTTTTTGCAATGGGCAAAAAGGTCAGGGTACACACCTTCTGTGAAGGCAAGGTGCAGACCCCACGCACTGTCCCTAACAAGGGGGTGCGTACCCCGCGCATAGGTTTACAAAAACCTAACTGACTCAAAAAATACCCAATGGAAACAATTTTACATGTTCTAATTCACCTTTTTACTTGATTGTAGGATATACATCATGCTTGATTGGCGAGAACAGGAGCACGAAGATGTGGACCTTGCCGCAATGAATCATCAACCTTCGATCGATGCATTGAAGGCATGTGGCTTGTACAAGTTCTGGGCCATACCTGGCATGAGGGCCCAGGTGGAATTTTTGCAGTGGCTGGTTGATCGATGGAGTATACAAGATTAGTGTTTCTTTATTGGAGGACACCAGCTCGAAATCGAGCCAGCTGACATATATTTCTTGACTGGTTTGCCCAAGAGGGGTGAACACTTGATTCTATTTGGGCCCAGGGCAGGTGGCCAATCTGTCGAGAGCCTCCGCTTAGAGTTTTGCAATGTTCAGAACTGGGACAAAGGGATAGATATCAAAACCATATCCCTTCCTAAACTCATGGTTATAGCATTCACAGTTACTAGAATCTGCGGTAGTGCAGCGCTACACGTTGCCACCGGATCCCAGATGTGGATGGCAGCTGATTGCTTTCGAGGCACCATTTTCAACTGGTGCGATGCTGTGTTGGCCAATGTGGAGGGCCAATTGACCAGGGCCAAAAACGGACAGCTAAAGACCTTTGGTTATGGGGCTATAGTTGTGAGTTTTGGCCTGGAGAGGGTTCCGATGCTGATCCCACAGCGGCTTACTGTTGGAGCTGGGCTTCCTCGAGAGCCCAAACTGATGCGATGGGTTGAAGTTATGGCCCGTCATCCTGATGAGGGGACCGAGATCGTTCGGTTCAAACCTGAGTATTTCCAATTGTTGGAAAATCAGGTTTTTTCCATTCAGGACTTCCCTTATGCTAGGGTTGATTTTCGTGGAGACCCAAACATGGCTCTTCTGCCAGGAGAGCAATGGGATGATGCAGGTAAAATCATTTTCAACATTTTTCCTAATTTAATTTTTAGTTGTTTTTATATCGTCCCAAAACTGATAGTAAAAAGTTTCAAATGCAGATGTGGGCCCACGGCGACCAGCCGTTCTCCGGCCTTACGAGAGGAAACAACCAGTTGCACCGGCTCCAGCCCCACAGGATGAATCAGCGGAGACCTTAGCCGAGCTGGAGGGTCATTTAGAGCACCTGACAAGGGACATGCCCGAGACCAGTATAGATGACATCCCTTGTCGACTTCAGCGTTACATGATTGGAGTCCCAGGACCCTTTAGGAGATTCCTTTGTAAGGTGGCCCGTGCAGTGGTTTCATATCATGATCATCACTAGTGATGGGATGATCACCTATTGTAGTCACATGTGACATTTTTGCTTTTTTGTACTTATCATTTTTGCCGATCATAAGGTGTTTTTCAACCTATGATCGAGGACGATGTATTATTTTAACACACTCCTATATATACGATATCGTTATTACCAGCTTGTCTTGTTAAACATGTTATGGAATGCTTTTAAATTTACTTGTATGATTATTGCACATGTCTACTTAACATTTGAGAAGCAATTGCATCTGCTAATGTATTTAAAGATCTTGGAATATGCTGATATTCAATATGGTCAAATTCACGTTCCAAGAGATGTACTCTCAAAAATAATCTTAATAAAACTAGATTTCTAATGGCGTATACTCTATTAAGCTGTAATACAATGAGTTCAGAATCTAACCTCACTATCAAAATCCGAATCCCAAATGAAATAGATTCAGATAATAACTCAATCACTGCACTATATTCTGCAATGTTGTTTGTTGTTTGACCGAGGCTCACCCCATGCATAGATACTAACTCGTCAGAGGGTGAATAGATACCCAAGCTGCAGAAGAAATATTCCGTGTACTACGACAAGCACCATCAACAAAACCATTATGTTGGAGAGCGTCGACATCTGCGACATCAAACGTAAAACCAAGATAAGCAGGAATAACGACGAAAAACTCACTCTCTAAGCTAAGCACACTTTTAATCTAAAACACACCAGCTATAAGGAAAAACTAACCTAACTAAAAATCTTCACACTCGTTTTAAGCATAATACCTCTTTAGGTAAAGACCATTTCTGGGTTTACCTAAAGAGACCCTGTCAAAGTCTACCAATTCATAGGCCCCTTTCGCTAGCTTTGGCTTGACAATATAGGGACCATGCCACATAGGCACAAATTTTCCAGTGCCTAATTTATCATTTGCTTGATTGTACAATAAGACTAGATCTCCTTCCGAAAAATTTCGAGGGGTCACATTTCGATCATACTGAGCTTTAATACGTTTGGCATGAGATTTGATCGCTAATGCAACATCGCAACGATTCTTATCTAGCTGAGCCAAGTATAACAAACGTCTTTCCTCTTCGGAAGTAGTTGGAAGTAACTCGATGGCCATTCGCAATGACGGGATTTCGCACTCAATAGGTAACACAACTTCCAAACCATAAACTAGTTGAAAAGGAGTGAACCCTGTTGATGTTTTAACTGAGGTTCGATATGCCCATAGCGCTGAAAATAACATGTTGTGCCAATTCGACCGATGAATCCCAATGATTCGTTGGATCATGATGACGAGAACTTTGTTGATGGACTCAACCAGGCCATTAGCTTGTGGATAATAAGGAGTTGAACTGTCGTGACGCAAACCAAGTTGGTCTGTAAGTTCAGTCATCATAACGTTTCGAAAATGATGCCCATGATCAGTGATAATCACTTGTGGAACACCAAACCTAGCAATGATATGATTGAATATGAAAATCGTAGCTGTTTTTCCGTTTGCCTCAAATGTAGGCATCGCCTTGGCCCACTTGGTAAAATAATCTACCGCAAGGATAATCTATGCATGCCCCCTGGCCGAGTGAGGGTTACATGTAATAAAATCGATACCGCATTTGGCAAAAGGACCAACAACAATGATAGGGTGAAGAGGAGCAGGTGGAGCATACATCTTTCGATCAAAAATTTGGCAGTTGTGGCATTTTTGGACCGCAATAATACAATCTTTAAACATAGACGGCCAGAAATAGCCAGCGCGCAATATATTTTGGGCAATGGCATACCCAGACATATGACCTCCACACACTCCAGAGTGACAGTCATTCAAGACCCTTTCAGCTTCCTCATGAGTCAAACAACGTCAAAAAACAGAGTCCACCCCACGACGATAAAGAGTATCTCCAATAATTTTGAATTGGTGGGACTGGAATCGTATTTTTCGACGGTCCGACCGTGAAACATCTGGCCGAAAGGTTTGGGTTTGGAGATAAATGATGATATCCCCGTACCAAGGATCTAAAGTGTTGATTAGAAATAAGGATTCGTCCGCAATGGGCTCCTCCGCCACAGTTTCCATGTCAGCACGTGGGAAGTCACACATTAATTCCGCAAAAACTAAAGATTTCTTTGACTTAGACTTTTCAAATTCTAAGTCAAACTCCTGCAGGATAACAATCCATTTGGAGTACTTACCCCCCAGCAATTGCTTGGTAAAAATATAGATCATAGGGTTGCAATCGGAAATAACTGTAGTTTTACGTAGTAAAATGTAATGACGAAAACGTTGGACAACTTGAACATCTGCCAATGCCAATTTCTCCACATGTGAGTATTTTAGCTCAGTTGGATTTAACGTGCGACTAAGGTAATATATCACATGTTCAATACCGAATTCATCTTCCTGAACTAACACCATTCCGATGGTGGAATAGGAAGCGGCGAGATACAAGAAGTAGTCCTGGTTGTAGTTGGGAGGATGCAACAATGGTGCATGGGTCAACGCTTGTTTTAGCGCATCAAAAGATTTCTCAACTATCTTGTCCCAAAAGAATGAAGTATTCTGTTTCAAAAACCGAGTAAAACCCTTTGTGATCTCGGCATAGTTAGGGATGAATCGACGTAAAAAGTTTGCTTTCCCTTGCAAACTTTGGAGTTGGCGAAGACTCGAAGGAGGAGGCAATTTGATAATGGCTTCAACCTTCGAGGGATCGATGTGAATGCCGGCTTTCGAAACAAAAAACCCCAGTAACCGACCCATTTCAATACAAAACACACACTTGTGGGGATTCAACCTAATCCGATAATGCCTACATCTCATAAAAATTGCTCTTAAATGGACGAGATGGTCAGCTCAATGTAATGAATTAGCAGGCAAGTCATCGAGATAGGGTTGCACAATGTGCTTAATATCATGAAAAGTGTAAGACATGGCCTGTTGAAAAGTTTCCCCGGTATTCTTAAGCCCAAAAGGTAATTTTCAATAAGCAAATGTCCCCCACGGACAAATGAATGCCGTTTTTGGTTGATCAACAGGTAGAATATTGATTTGATTGTATCCGGAAAAGTCATCCATAAAGGAGAAAATTTCAATGCCGGCACAGTCATCAATGATTTGATCGATATAGGGAGTAGGGTAATTTTCTTTTAGACATGCTCGATTAATGTCCCTATAGTCAATACATATTCTTATTGTCCCTTGCTTTTTGTTAACAGGAACAATATTCAATACCTAATCCGTTAATTGGATCGGATAAATGAAACCTGCTTTGAATAATTTTTCAACTTCTGCTTTAATCACAACAGCTTTTCTTGGGTGAATCTGATGCAAACGTTGCCGAACAGGTTTAGTGTCCGGGTAAGTTTTGATTTCATGAATTACAATTGCTGGGTCAATTCTTGGCATTTCCTCATATGACCAGGAAAACACGTCACAGAATTATTGAAATAGGGCCTTATATGTTTGAATTTCATCTTCCGTACAAGAGACACCTATATGAACGTTTTCAATAATTCTAGGCTTAACTGAAATGTCAAGGGGAATAGTTTGAGAAATATTTCCCAAGTTTAACTTAGAATCAGGATGTTTCATTGGATTTTGAGTGTCCTTAACATATTCAGTCATAAAAATTGATGAAAAATCATTTTCAAAACGATCGCTCTTGGGTAAAAACGAAGATCTGTGATGAAGATCTTCCCATGGTAACTCATCGACGCATAGGATTTCACAAATTTTCTCATTCATTTGAACAAGTTCAAAAAATGTTATTAAATCCGAGTTTGATGTCGAAAGTGATTCCTCATGGACCACATTCATTAAGTCAAATTGGGTTGATGTTGTGTTGGAAAACGACTGCACGGTTTGATACGCAAGTTCATACGGACTCAAAGGCATAAAAGTACCAAATGAGTCTATCTCAGATTCAGAAGGTATGATCCAAGGATCATCATTAACAATGGTTTCTAATGAAATCATATGAATGGTTGCTGTAGAAGATGATGCGTTGATAGGAGGAAAAGGAAAAGTGCCCAGTAAACTGGAATCTTTAACTAGTCCTACACCAACATCCCTATAAGGGATCGTCGCTTTACCAACATGCTGAATGCTCTCAGCAGAGTCTGGGTTGGATGAAAAGTACGACAACTAGTCTAAGGTTACGATCTTTCCATTATGAAGGAATTTTATAAGTCGAAAGACCGATGAAACAACAGCTGTCATAGCGTAAGACCAACTACGACCCAAGAGAAGGTTGTAATCCAGAGGGGCATCAACAACCTCCACATCTAGATTAACGATTTTACCTTCAACCCCTATAGGTAGGTCCTGTAAAATGTTGAAAGGATGAAACCCATGGCCATCAAAGGCCTTAAGAATCGTCGGGGATTGATTTAGTGAAGGAGAACCAAGTGATCTCCAACACTGTATCAACATAATACACGTGGAAGCTCCCTCATCAATCATAGTCCTATGAACAGGTCTGTTTTTGACTATCACTGGAATCTGGATAGCCATTTGATGAGGTAAGTGCGGTGCACTATTTTCTAGATCGAAGATTATAAGGTTCGAGTCCTGAACGTCAACAACTCCTATAGCCGACAAAAGTAACTTGCGTTGTGCTGGACAGGATTGCAGCACTTCCAAAGCCAACATTGCTGAGGGGGAAACAGCTAAATCCTCAACAATGTTATAGTTATGAGCTGCTCTCGTATGTGGATTGAAAGTAGACTTTCAAAGTATACCCTTGATGGGCGGTTTGATTACTAAGTCTGGATTAGGTTTCTCGATCTGTAGTGGATCGGAACCGGGAGCTGAGGTTGATGGGTTCGAATGAGAATATTCTGCTTCTTTACCATCAACAGGACTTTTACTGCCATAATCTTGTGATCGAGTCGCAATCCTAACATGGGAC
>APFE031221762.1:22883-107573 GCA_000404065.3 Pinus taeda
AAAGTCCTTCACTCTTCTTAGATGATCAAAAAACCATCCTCATCTACTACAGACTTCGCACTTGAGGGGGCAATCTGTTACACAAAAAATTGTCACCATGACTTTCTACAGTTTGTGTGAGTCCATCAACACTCATACATACCTCCTTTGCAAGTCTTGAGCCTCAGCGCTTCATGTCAAGCCTTGAAAATGGGAGAAAGACCTTAAAAATATCTCAAATCCTGGTTTCGCATTTTCTCCTAGCATTACCTGCGGTGCCGCACCCAATGGTCATGTTTCCTGCGAACCTGGCTGCTCTGTCTATTGAGTAATGGGTGCGAACCCCTGTAAAAGTTAAAAAGGCATGAGTTCATTCTTAAAAAATCATCTTGTGTCACTTCTAGACACTTCTAGAAGGAATATTACGCTGGCAAGTCCGCTCCATCTTGGTTCATCCATTCCATAACTAAGGGAGCTAACTCCATGATATGAGGTGCTTATCCCATTGAAGGAGGAACTTATCCCTTCAATGGTGGACCTGCAACTTCCTCCATTTGCGCTATAAATTCATGCATTGGGCTGGTTTTAGAGGAGGTTGAAAGATGAAGATTCTTGAGGTTAAATTCTACTGAAAACTAGGCTTCCTTTTTGAGCTTGTGAGAGGAGAGATCACATACCTTTCATGTCATTTGGGAAGTGAGTGAGGCTTGTCAAAGTAGAGGACACTCCTGCTGAACACTAGAAAGAACTTGTGCAATATCAAGGCAAAGGTTGTAAGGTTCTTTTATTCATAAACTTAATACAATCAAGTTTGTTTTTCTCAATGAACTGTCTCTAATGGTTTGTTTTATGAGCTCCTTGATCTTCATAATGAACATG
This sequence comes from Pinus taeda, assembly GCA_000404065.3. NCBI lineage: Eukaryota > Viridiplantae > Streptophyta > Pinopsida > Pinales > Pinaceae > Pinus > Pinus taeda. Next base: position 23,742 of record APFE031221762.1, read on the forward strand.
TTTTGTTATACACAGGTATGCTTTGATGTGTGCTTGTTTGTGTATGCAGGTTATTAAACAAGAACTGCTTGAATCTGTTGGGATAAAACTACCTCAAACAAGCGTTGGGCCGAGGTAGGGTCTATTACACTTCTTAGTATTCATTAATGAATTGAAACATGTTTAGAGAAAAATAGGTTTGCTTGTTCTCTTTGTTGCTAGATATCATTAGATACTAGGGAGATCGGTCTTGTCTGCAGGAACGATTTATCCAACCAACAAATTGGCGACTCCACTGGGGACTGGTTTGGTTTGGATTTTGATTTGTCTTTGCTTTGACTTGAGAAACTTAAGTTTTTGTTTATAATTTTTCCTCGATTGGTGTGAGTTTGGGTACTGGTTAGATCTTGGTTGGATTTTTATTTTTTGAAATTTTGGAAGAGGACCGCACCCTCTGAGTCAGTTATAGTGCGGACCTATCCGCACTGTTACAATGTAACACAGAGCGGCACCGCACTTGGTTTTACTAGATGCCTGCGAACCCCTGTCAAAAATTTGAAAAATCTAACATCCATCTACCCAGTTAGGTTTAGTTTTTATCCATAGCTGTTAGTATATCCCCAGACCTGCATTTGTCTTGACAAAAGTTCCTTTTGAGTTAGTTTTTATTGGCATTCTTGTTTGGAGTGATTTTCTAAGTTTTGTCTGATTGTATTGGTTTTTTCTTGGTCTTTGTAGTAGCTTAGAGATCCGAAGCGTTAGAGCCTTAGATCACCCTGGTCTCTCTGGTATTCTTGCTGAGTTTGAATAGCTCATGAAATCTATCCGTGAAGAGGTTTAGATCCCATTTGTCTCTATTGCAAAACTTTGATTGAACTTGATTAAAAGTTTCAAATTTCATTTTTTCTATTAAATTATAATTGGATGTTTTTGATTAGTTTGTTGAGCTGAACAAATTGATCCTTAGTTAGCTGAAACACTAAGTTGAACATCCTCAAAAACATTTCAAGTGTCTTTTCAATCCATTTTTTGTTTAGATCTCAAGATTAGATCATAGTTTTGAGTTTTTCGTAGAAATTATACAAGCTTATTGAAAATTTTCAATAGTTTTTTATAGTTTTTCTAGAAATCTTAAAAGTTCTCTTAAAGGAATTTCTTATTCTTGTAGTTGTTGATTGTTGAAAAGCAAAGGGATTTTCAGTGAGTGTCATTAGTAGTCTCGTTTTTAAAAGTTCTTTGGAAAAGACAAAAAGTTTCCTTTCAGTTGTATGTTAAGAGAAATATTTGCTTTGCAAAGCATTGCATTCTTGACTCTTCCTTAGCTAGATATTCATTGAAAAGGAAAAGTAATTGTTATCATCTTAGGTGCATTTTTAGTATTTTGGAGTCGAGTCTTCATGCCATAAATTTTCATCTCCGGACCCATTGACTTAAGGAACAAACAATAAAATTAACGCTTAATTAAAATCAATCTAGCAATCATTTTATTTTCTAGGACTCTTTTCACCAACATAGCTTAGGCTAGTATCTTTGAGTAGGGAGTAATTAACTCTCCAAGGTAGTTTAAACAAACAAGTAGTCGATCTTGCGATAGGAAGAAAATCCAATTGTTACATCTATGCTCTGGGAAAGCTCCTCTTAAAGGAGAAGCACGAGATCATATCCGAACCAGTGTGGGAATCAATCCTTCCTCATTGGGAACGATAGAAGATATTCACGTATTAAAAATGGCAAACCTCGGATTAACCATTGTCAAGGAGCCTGGGGTCACTTTAAACCTTGGATTATGTCAAGGAGCCTTCAAGGGGATTGAGCTTGTTACTCTGCTCTTGTGTGTGTATCGGATCGTAGACTGTTCCCCCAGGTATATTTGTTTCCGTTAGTAACCTTAGTGACCATAATCTTTAGGGTTCTTTCCTAGGTGACGGTGGAGGGAAGATCCCACTGTACCTAGCGCAGACGTCGACTAGACTCACTTGGACTCTCTGGGGGGTTATCTTCACTCGATACGGTTATAGTAGAGAAACTTGTGCCAGTCTATTTCATTAAGCAGGTTGTCAGGGTAACTGTTCCAACCGCCATTTTTGTATTGAACTCTGCGACGTTGGATTTCATCACCAACTAGTGTTTTCGATCTGGAAAGATACTATTTCTGTGTGGTTTGGTCTCCTAGATTTGTTAGGCGTGTGCTTCAAATTGTTTGGTTCTTTAGAGACTTTAGGTGTTTTTCTTGAGATTTTTCTTTGTTTTCGTGTGAAGTAATTAGATTAATCGTGGCTGAATTACCGAGACAATCCCATCGACTATGGGGCAGCCTCTCGAATTTACACCAAGTCAAATGGAAGGGCTGCGAGCCCTTGTCACACCTAGTGAAAGTAGGGTTGGGTCACGGGAGGCTAGAGAGTCTTTGTTGATTGTACATCTTGATTATCTAGTGCAAGCAACAAAACCTATTTCTGAACCGATTTCATTTTTTGAGGTTACTGGTAGTATCACTCCTACTAGCTCGGTAGCCGAAGAACCTGAAATCTCTGAACCTGAAACTGAAATTGCTGCTACTCGATCTTCAAGATTTGCTTCTCCTGTTTCTAGTGGTCCTAGTTCACCCAGAGTAGAAAATATTATTACCGAGAATCTTCCTTCTGGACTCATTTCCATTGAAGAAATTGTAAGCTCAAGTCTGGACGAAGGTATAAGCATCCCTGAAAATCAACTGACTATTGAACTTAGGGAGCGTGAATCTATTTTCTTCAGTCCCATTAGAGGTTACGCTTGGTATATTTCGTTGACCAATTTATTATAAAATCCAGGTCTCGCATCTTCACCACCTCGATTTCCTTTTCATCCAACACCCAGAGGTTATTATCCTCCCTTGAATATGTCGAGACAGTCATCCTTGTTTACTCAGATGCCACAAACCTTTTTACATGGCGGTCCTTTTGTTCCTCCTACGTATCAGTCTGTATCTGGTACGTTTTTAGGAGCTTCTACTTGACCCATCGATTATGTCGTATCTCTTGGTCATAACGGAACTAAACCATTAAGTGTTGAAGAGATTCTTATGATGTCTGGTACTACTCCTATTCTGCAACCTCAAGGTAGTTCGATACCATCTGGGGGGCAGCCACAAGTTACTCCAATACCACCTGGGGGGCAACCCCAAGGCAGTCCATTACCGCCTGGGGGGTAACCTCAAGGACAGTATGTTCCTACGGGACAATATTTTCCTCAAGGTCAACCCCAGTACCAATATGTACCTCAAGGTCAACCCCAGTATCACTATACACCTCAAGGTCAATACCAGACTCAAGGTCAGTACCAACCCCAAGGTCAGTACCAACCGCAAGGTCAGCACCAACCCCAAGGTCAGTACCAACCTAAGGTTCAATATCAACCTCAATGTTTTCAACCACCTTTAGGTCAATCATTTGTTGAAGGACCAGGAAATGTCCCATATAATTATCAATATTACACTCAACCTGGTTTTGGTCCTCAATACGTTCAACCTGTTATGGGTCCATACCCCGGAATGAACATGGTGCGGGATCAAAAGACTCCGCAACCCAGTGTACAGTTGTCATCTCAATCTGGACAATCTTTTTTTTTTGGTTCACCCCAGCAACCTGTCCAGCCTACTACTCAAACTGCTACACTTGGGGCAGTTCAACAGTCTAGGCCTAGTTCGCCATGAACTCCGTCCCAAATGTCTGCTGCAACTGCTGCGGCTTCTGTTCAATGCACTCCACCCATTTCTGGAGTATCAGCAGCTCCAGTTTCTATTTCTCCTGTATCAACTCCTCAAGCCTCTTTACCCCAGTCTGGACCTACAATCCAGACTCCGATTTCCATGCTTGTAGGACAACCTGGGCCTAGTACAGTTGTTACAAGTCAACCACAATTTACTTATCAACCATACCAGGGGCAGTACCAATACGGGCCCGCTGTGTAGAAACCGGCTTATCAGTATCAATCATACCCTGGGTATACATATCAACAACCTCAAAAACCCCAGTATGGTCTGGTTAATCCTGGTTTTCCAGGAGGATATAATATCCGAAATGTGAATCCAATCACGAGTTATTTTCATGAGATGTAGGCATTATCGGATTAGGCTGAATCCACACAAGTGTGTTTTTTGTATAGAAACGGGTCGATTACTGGGATTTTTTGTATCGAAAGCCAACATTCACGTCAATCCTTTGAAGGTCGAAGTCATCGTCAAGTTACCACCTCCTTTGACTCTTCGCCTACTCCAGAGTTTGCAAGGGAAAGAAAACTTTTTACGTCATTTCATTCCTAACTACGCCAAGATTACAAAAGGTTTTACCAGGTTGTTGAAACAAAACACTCCATTCTTTTGGGATGAGATCGCTGACAAATATTTTGATTCTCTAAAACATGCATTGACCCATGCGCCATTATTGCATCCTCCCAGCTACAACCAAGATTACTTCTTGTACCTCGTCGCTTCCCATTCCACTATGGGGATAATTTTAGTTCAACAGGATGAATTCGAAAGTGAACATGTGATATATTATCTTAGTTGGACCCTAACTCCCACTGAGTTAAAATATTCACATGTGGAGAAACTGGCCTTAGCTGTAGTCCAAGCTGTTCAGTGCTTTCATCACTACATTTTGTTACGCAAAACCACTGTCATATCTGACTATAACCCTATGCAATACATTTTGACTAAACAATTGTTGGGGGGTAAGTATTCCAAATAGATTGTCATCCTACCGGAATTTGATGTGGAATTTGAGAAGGCCAAGTCAAAGAAGTCTTTGGTTTTTGCAGAATTAATGTGTGACTTCCCTCGTGTTGATACCAAAAATGTGGCGGAAGAATCAATTGCGGATGAATCCTTGTTCCTTATCAGCATTGTTGATCCATGGTACGGAGATATCATTGTCTATCTCCAAAACCAATCTTTTCGGCCCGATACTTCATGATCTCAACGCCGGAAAATACGATTCCAATCCCAACCTTACACTATTATAGGAGATACACTTTATCATCGTGGGGTGGATTCTGTTTTCTGTCGTTGCCTTACTCATGACGAGGCTGAGAAGGTTCTTAATGACTGCCACTCTGGAGCGTGTGGAGGTCATATGTCTGGGTATGCCACTGCCCAAAATATTTTGTGCGTTGGCTATTTCTCGCCATCCTTATTTAAAGATTGTATTACTGCTGTCCAGAAATGCCACAATTGCCAAATTTTTTATCGTAAGATGTGTGCTCCTCCTGCTTCTCTCCACCCTATCATTTCCGTTGGTCCATTCAAAAAATGGGGTATCGATTTTATTACATGTAACCCTCACTTGGCCGAGGGGCATGCGTATATCATCCTTGCGGTAGATTATTTTACCAAGTGGGCTAAGGCAATGCTTACATTTTCGGCAGACGGCAAAACTGTTGTGATTTTCATTTTCAATCATATAATTAATAGGTTTGGTGTTCCCCAAGCGATTATCATTGAACATGGGAGTCATTTTCGAAACATCATGATGACCGAACTTACAGATTAGCTTGGTCTGCGTCATGATAGTTCCAATCCATATTACCCATAGGAAAATGGTCTGGTTGAAGCAATCAACAAAGTTCTAGTCACCATGATCCGACGAATCATTGGGATTCATCGGTCGAATTGGCAAAACATGTTATTTTCAGTGCTTTGGGCATACCGAACCTCAGTCAAAACATCAACAGGTTTTACTCCCTTTCAATTGGTTTACGGTTTAGAGGTAGTATTGCCCATTGAATGTGAAATCTAGTCATTACAAATTGTCGTGCAATTATTACCAGCCACTTCCGAAGAGGAAAAACATTTAGTATAGTTAGTTCAATTAGATTAGAATCGACGCAATGCTGCATTAGCTGTTGAAACTCATGCCAAACGGATCAAAGCTCAGTATGATTGGAATGTTACACCCCGCAATTTTTTGGAAGATGACTTAGTTTTACTTTACGATCAAGCAAACGATAAACTAGGGGCTGGAAAATTTGTACCCATGTGGCATGGTCCGTATATTGTCAAGCGGAAGCTGGCAAAAGGGGCCTATGAGCTAGAAGATTTTGACGGTGTCTCTTTAGGTAAACCTAGGAATGGGCTTTATCTAAAGCGATATTATGCTTAAATGAATAGCGTGGATATTTCATTAGACTAGTTTCTTCTAAGTTGGTGTGTTCGTAGATTCAAGATGTGTGCTTTACTTTAGAGAGTGTTTTTTATTAGTCCTGCTTATCTTGATTTTACTCTTGATATTGCAGATGTCGACGCCTCTCCAAACATACATCAGTTTTGCTGATGGCGCTTGTAGTAGTACACGGAACATCTCTTCTGCAGCCTGGGTTATCTATTCACCCTCTGATGAGTTAGTATCTATGCACGGGGTAAGCCTCGGTCAAACAATGAACAACATTGCAGAATACAGTGCAGTGATTGAGTTATTATCTGAATCCATCTCATTTGGAATTCGAAGTTTCATTGTTAATTTAGATTCGAAACTCATTTTATTACAACTTAATCGAGTTTATGCCATTAGAAATGTAATATTATTACGATTATTTTTGAGAGTCCGTCTCTTGGAACGAGAATTTGATTACATAGAATATTAGCACATTCCAAGATATTTAAATACATTAGCAGATGCAATTGCTTCTCGAATGTTAAATAGACATTTGCATTAAATCAAATAGTAAATTTAAAAACATCTCATAAACATGTTTTGCAAGATAACCATAGTAATAGCATAGCGTAGCATAAGAGTGTGTCAAAATATACATCGTCCTCGATCATAGGTTGAAAAACACCTTATGATCGACAAAAATGATAGTATCAAAAGTCCAAAAATGGGTCTACAAAGTATTCATCCTATCACTGGTGATGATCCCAATAAGACACCACTGCTCGAGCCACCCTACAAAGGAACCTCCTAAAAGGTCCTGGGACCCCAATCACATAGCGCTGAAGCCGAAGAGGAATGTCATCTATGTTGGTCTCTGGAATATCTGCAGTCAAGTGCTCTAGATGGCTCTCCAACTCAGCCAAGGTCTCTGTTATCTGGTCCTATGGGGTTGGTGCTGCGGCAGCTGGTTATCTCCGATCATAGGGCTGGAGAGAGGCTGGTTGTCGTGGACCCACATCTGCATTTAAAACTTTTACTATTAGTTTTGGGACGATTGTTAAAAATACAAAAACATACATATAAAATTAAAATGTTGAAAAACAATTTTTTACCTCTATCATCCCATTGCTCTCCTCGTGGAAGAGTCATGTCGGGATTGCCGCGATAATCCATCCCAGCATATGGAAAATCTTGAATAATAAATAGTTTGTTCTCTAACCAACGGAAATACTCTGGGGTGAATCAAACAATCTCAGTACCCTCATCTGGATGGTGGGCCATAACTGCAACCCATCACATAACCCGAGGATCTCAGGGAAGTCCAGCCTCAATAGTGAGTTGTTGTGGAACCAGCATCGGTACCCTTTCTAGGGAAAATATGACAACTAAATAACCATAACCAAAGTTCTTTAGCTGCCCAGTCTTCACCCTAGCCAATTGGCCCTTCACATTGGCCAATACAGCATCACACCAGTTGAAAATGGTGCCTCGGAAGCAATCCACTGCCATGCACATCTGGGAGCTTGTAGCTAGATGCAATGCTACACTCCTGCAGAGTCTGGTAACAATAAAAGAAATTACCTTCAGTTCAGGGCGGGAGATGGTTTTCACATCTATCCGTTTGTCCGGATCCTGGTTATTACAGAACTCTAGTCGGAGACTAGCGACAGATTGGCCACCTAGCCTAGATCCGAACAGAGATAATTGCTCGCTTGTCTTGGGAAAGCCAGTCAAAAAGTATATGTCATCCGGCTCGATTTTGAGCTAGTTTCCGCCAATAATGAAGCACTGGTCCTGAATGCTCCACCTGTTCACTAGCCATTGTAAAAATTCTACCTGTGCCCTCATGCCAGGTATGGTCAAAAATTTGAAAAGCCTGCATGCTCTCAATACCTGTAATGATGGCGGATGGAGTAATGCAGCCTGATCCACGTCCTCATGCTCTCTTTCCCGCCAAACAAGCATATTGTGTACCTACATTGCAAAATAGGTGGATTAGAATTTTCATTCCAAAATTCTATGGGTCAAAAGTGGAAAAACTAGGGTTGAAAATCCGCATTTTGTGGGGTTCGCACCCATCTCTTTAGAGACAGTGCGTAGGTGTGCACTTCTCCTTAAGGCGAGGTGTGGCACGCCGACTTTTCTATGTGCACAGAAAAGTCGGGGTGCGCAGGGGCTACATGGCGCCCCTGCGCAACCACTGTGGGCGATTTTTTGCCCTAATTTTCCTCCAAAAATCGAAATCTAAACCCTAAAACAAAATTTCAAACGGATGAAATGCAAGTCAGGTTCATTGTGGATTACCTAGAGAAGATAGTTCTCGATTCTAGCAGTCGGATTTTGCGCAATCTCCACAGGAAGTTTTTTACCAAAAACTCTTACTTTTTACTCCAAAGGTAAACGGTAAAAATGAAATTGTAAAAGCACTTTTTATAAGATTTGTTTGAATAAATAAATTAAAATTTATTTATTTATTACTTTGAAAAGGTCATTTTGGTGCATTTTTATTATTTTTAAATAGATATGAGTAATGTTTGTAGGTTTTGTGCAGAATATTGGGGATTCAGGTGAAATTGATCATTTTCAACAAAAAAACACATAAGAGTCCTCTTTAAGCTCTTTTCTGACTCATAAAAAATGAAAAGATTACCGAGTGTTTCTTTGTAGACTCGTTAAAATGGAATTACAAAGGCGGTCCTTTACAACTCTTTTCCGATCATACAAACATGAAAACATTGTCGGACTTTTGTCGTTTCAAGTTCGATATTGGTAATAAAATGACGTGTTTTCGATCGCGTTTTTAATTTTTCATATTGAAGGCACTAATAATTAAAAGTACTCCTTGGTCTTAATGATCGAGTAGTTCTCTCAAGTATTATTTTATACTTTTTCGGGCTTGGGAGACAGAAATTTATGAAAAAGGACAACCGTGGAGTTTTCTTAAGTTTTTCTTCTGACTCCCTAAAATTGAAAAACACCGAGTTCCTCCTATACTAGACTCGTTAAAATTTCACAGTAAAGGACTTGTTCAATTACAAACAGGAATGGACCACTCCTTCTTAGGGTTCGAATTTAAACTAAGTTGGACTCATCCGAAGGATGAGCTTATAAGCAAGCAAATGTTATCCTCCTCAAGCTTGTTAAAAATAAATAGGTACTTGCCAGAAATGGTGGGGGAAAAAGAGAAAAATGGACCTGTTTGTTGTACTCTATGTTTGAAAAAACTTTCCATCATTCTTGAACACGACACTTTTATCCACTTGGGTTGGGAAATCCTTTACCTAACAGTTAATCAAGCCACTTTGAAAGTCTTCAGCCGGTTTTCGGGTATTAAGTTTGGGTCAACTGTTACCAAGCCATCTGTTGTGTCGTTACGTGTTCAAGAGGTCTGTGCAGATAAACCATTCACCTGAAAAATATTTTTCATCCATCATTGAACACCCCTGAGTTAGTTCTTGCTAAACATATTTCTTCAAACTTGACCTATGATTTCATGTTATGGGCTAGCCTATGACGGATCGCTTTCTATCAACTCCAACTCATTATCTAGAAAGATGATCTAGAAATCGTCAGTACCTTGGAATCTGCATGCCTCAAGGGCAGGTTTCTCGCCTTTGACGATAGGTTGCATCATTGACCTTCAATCAACAGATTCTGTGACGTGTTCGACATCAACTCATTTCATTCATATTTCATGGATTGTACTGAGTAATTTGAGGGCCATTGACATTACTGGTGGTTCCTCTCACACTTGTTAATATTTTACATCATTGACTGGTAATCAAGTGGTTTCTCCCATGTTCGACTTTGACACATTCATTCACATGGGTAGAATCGTGCTAGTTCGAGAAGTAGAAATGAAGACCCTGGATCTAGTTTCCACCATCCAGGCTGTGAGGAATTTTGTTATCATTATATAGTGGACTATTCATAAACAAATGGTTGCGTCCATACTGTGTCCATATGTTCCTACTTGTGATGTAATACAAAATCATTCCTGTATCAGAGCAGTTTTAGATAGTCCTTAGTCAGTTTTGATCTGAGTATGGGAATGCCTACCTCAGCGATGATATGTTCACATATATATATTTTGCATTGAATTTTTTTACAGGTTCGACCGGGGTATCCATAGGAAGATCCTTGAAATGATAAAGTCCTTCACTCTTCTTAGATGATAAAAAACCATCCTCATCTACTACAGACTTCGCACTTTAGGGGGAGATCTGTTACATAAAAAGTTGTCACCATGACTTTCTACAATTTGTATGAGTCCATCAACACTCATACATACCTCCTTTGCAAGTCTTAAACCTTAGCTCTTCATGTCAAGCCTTAAAAATGGGAGAAAGACCTTAAAAATATCTCAAATCCTGGTTTTTCACTTTCTCCTAGCATTGCCTGCAGTGTCGCACCTAATGGTCATGTTTCCTGTGAACCTGACCGCTCTGTATATTGAGTAATGGGTGTGAACCCCTATAAAAGTTAAAAAGGCTTGAGTTCATAATTAAAAACTTATCTTGGGTCACTTCTAGACACTTCTAGAAGGAATATTACGCTGGCAAGTCCTCTCCACCTTGGTTCATCCATTCCATAACTAAGGGAGCTAACTCCATGATATGGGGTGCTTATCCCATTGAAGGAAAAACTTATCCCTTCAATGGCGGACCTGCAACTTCCTCCATTTGCACTATAAATTCATGCATTGGGCTAGTTGTAGAGGAGGTTGAAAGCTGAAGATTCTTGAGGGTAAATGCTATTGAAAACTAGGCTTCCTTTTTGAGCTTGTGAGAGGAGAGATCACATACCTTTCATGTCATTTGGGAAGTGAGTGAGGCTTGTCAAAGTAGAGGACACTCCTGCTGGACTCTGGAAAGAAATTGTGCAACATCAAGGCAAAGGTTGTAAGGTTCTTTTATTCATAAAGTTAATACAATCAAGTTTGTTTTTCTCAATGAACTGTCTCTAATGGTTTGTTTTATGAGCTCCTTGATCTCATAATGAACATGTTTTGTTATACGCAAGTATGCTTTGATGTGTGCTTGTTTGTGTATGCAGGTTATTAAATGAGAACTGCTTGAAGCTGTTGGGATAAAACTGCCTCAAACAAGCGTTGGACTGAGGTAGGGTCTATTACACTTCTTAGTATTCATTAGTGAATTGAAAAATGTTTAGAGAAAAATAGGTTTTCTTGTGCTCTTTGTTTCTAGATATCATTAGATACTAGGGAGATCGGTCTTGTCCGCAAGAACGATTTATCCGGCCAACAGAAGATGGACAAAGACTTGGATAAAGATGATCTAGAGGAATTATGACATTTGTCATTCCACGAAACCAAAGGGGAGAGGGATATCAAGGATGGAATTGTCAATGATGATCCACATTTAATCCCATTGAAGTTGCAGAAACATAACATCAAGACCAATGACAAACCCAAGCTAGCCCCAATTGGAGAATTTTAGGATAAGAAGACTACAAAGGAAATTTTGGACCTCTTGAGCGAATATGAAGAGTTGTTCCCTTCATCAGTCACAAAATCGAAGGGGATCAAGGGAGATATAGGGGAGATGAAAACCATTCTAAAACCATATGCAAAGCCAGTAAAGTATTGACCATACCCACTGAACCCTAGAGTTAAGGAGAATGTGAAAAACAAATAGACAAGATGCTAGAAGTAGGGTTTATATTTCTGGTGGACAAGGCATAGTGGGTAAGTCTGATTGTGATATGAAAAAAGAAAGATTCTATAAGGATAAGGGTCTATGTGGACTACCACATTCTAAAAAATGCTTGTGTGCATGATCATTTTCCTACACCATTCAGTGATGAAGTTCTAGACTAAGTAGCAGGGAATCAAGCCTACTCTTTTACGGATGGATTCTTTAGTTATCACCAAGTTAGGATTGCAAAAGAGGAAAAGAAGAAAATTACATTTACCATGAAATGGGGATCCTATTCCTATCATGTTATGCCATTCGGTCTCAAGAATGCACCTGTGGTGTTGTCAAGAATTGTGATTTCCACCTTTAGAGATTACATTCACATGTTCCTATAAGTCTATATGGATGACTGGATAGTCTATAGTGTTAAGGGAATAAGTCCCCTAGGGCTTTGGGTTAGAACCCTACCAAAGCAGGAGTAATCTATAGCAAGAAACACGCATACAACTCAGGCAACATGCTTAAACAAACTAACTATGCGAGGATGAACATACCCGGATGTCCTTCGTTTGGGTAGTTCCAACCAGGGTTCAAACCCTCTGCAACTCATGATGATCTTCGAATCTGCAAATCAACCAATTTGAATACACATAACAACATAGAGATAAATCATTTTAGTGAAATAAAACTTATATCATATAAGTAGATGGTTAGTTATACATCGAAATAGTGATTCATATATAAACCATAACAATAACATCTGGTGCATAGACAAAGTCAATCTTAGGAACAAGACAATATTTCTTTTTATTATAGAAAACTATAATAAAACATGGAAAGAGCTCACTTGAGTCTTCCTCTTTCGGCTCTAAGCCGAATCATCCTCCAGGTCCATCTAGTCCTAGTCCTCAACAACCTCTTTCCATAACCAATACCATGATATCTCCAACAAGTGAAAGAATATCAACACTCAAGGAAATAAGGGTTTCCTAAACTTGGGGAAGTTCTTGAAGCACAGGGATACTTCAGACTTGATCAAGGGATAATCTCAGTATAGTAATTCTATCATTTATCTCCTCCTTAAGGCCTTCCCATTGAAGTCTTTTTATACTTCTCCCAAATTAGTTTTTTAGTTGGGAAACAGTTGGGAACAGTTGAGCCACGGGCACTAATAGGTAATTAATTGGTAAAACCCATGATATCCACCCATAATTAAGGAAATTTAATTTTTTAAGTGTTTTAACACATATACATGGGTTGGGTATAGACTGACCCATGTGTACACACTTTTATCACAGGGAAAAGTAGCGTATTGGAAGTAAAACATTGTTTTTAAAATATTTGGACCAATTCTAGAAGGAGGGGTTGCCCTAGGCCATAAACCAAGCATCATAAATACCAAGCGTGATATTTGGAGCTATAACAAATGCCCCCTAATATATGAGGTCAGAATGGATACATGATGGCCGAAATCTATTAAGTATATGGAAAGGAAACCTGTCAAAAACTGAGAAGGACTTCACTAGATTTCAGCTTACCAAGCCATAAAAAAGAAGATAAGAAAGAAAAAGTTGTTTGAGGTGGGCATACCCATGCTCAGAAAAAGTAAAGCATGTCCACATATCAAGTACAAGTGGATCCACTATGTATACAAGTATAAAGAACTAAAAGTACACAATGGATCATCTGATCATGAATGAACAAGTACATGTCTGAATATCACATATAAGAAGATGATCAATGAAGCTAAAAGATGAAGCTGATCACTGATATCAAAAACTGATCCCAATAGTACCAAATGAACATGATGGAATAAGATGATACTACATCGCAACTCGAATGCCAACATATAAGATGTCGTTGTGAAGGACTGCAACATATAATGTGGAATGGTGTCAACTAGCAGCAATAGGAGCAACTAACAAGTGAACCAAAGAATGCGGATGCAACCCGAGGTCTTCACCGACTATTGTGGTACATTTCTACACAATTGGAATAAATGATCTGAAGTCGACCATGTGAGAAATCATTTGATTACCAGTCATTGATGTATACCATTAACAAACATGAGACTATTCACTAATAATGATAATGAGAGTCAAGGTACCTAGTACAATCTAACAAGTGTGAATAATGAGTTGAGGTTGAACACCTAGAAGAATCTATCAATCAGGGGATAATGATGGTTTCCCACATTCGATAGTGAAGGATCTGCCACTGATGACTGCAAACCCCAAGGTACTGCCAAATGGACTCTACAACTTTTCCCCAGAGAAATGAGTTGTAGTCGATAGGGAAAGATCCAATAGAAGGAAGGCATTAAGGCATCCTTCATCAATCTAGCACGAGTGTAACTTGTAGGCCAATAATGTGGAAGGAATCGAACGAAGCAAAATGTAGTAACCCGAACGAAGCATGTTTCCCGTGTACACAAGATGTAGCTAGCACACAATAGAAACCTTCTGAACCAACCAATAATGAAAGCTGGCACAGAGGTGAGGAATCCATCAATGGGGTCAAATGGAAACCAAGGCATGGCACGAATCCCAATGTGTGATAATGAAAGGTGATGTGGAACACAACGGAAACCACTCAGTCAAAGACCCATGATACTGATCAATGATGAGAACAAAGTGACCTATCAATAATGAAAATAGGGCCAGGGTGCGGCTCTAGGCCTACCCTCAGAGCAATATGTCGTCGTCGATAAGGACAAGACATACCAGCAAGAAGTCAATGGAGACCTTCTCAAACCGGCATGAGTAAAGGACCAATATAACTGATGTGATGACAAACAAGACATTGAAAACTAGGGATGGCCGGCTAAAAAATAGGTCAAGAGAAACTGCAAAGAGGTTGACTCAAGCTTACTTCCCTTGAACAAAAGCACGACTCAATGATGACTATGTGGTAGAATATGATAACTCTGTATAAGTTTGTCATGCAGCAAGCACGAACGAACTCTCCATATGATTTGAAGAGATAACCAATTGGAGGAGAAGTGACTTAATAACAAGGTTAAGGCGTACCTAAGTCAAACTAAATCTTGCCCAAATGGAAGAGAGACTTTCTTTTGAGTGCTTTGTTCAAGGGCGACACAACTGACTCTAGCTGCCAACAATATATGGAAATGTTGTCCTGTTCCCACTCTTTTTTGGAATATATAATTTTTTTGTTTTTTTCTTTAAGCTAGAAAAAGAATAAAAAAATGCTATAGTATAGTGGAAAGAACGAGTGTCAATGAAACAAATGATCTAGTTCCTGGGATGGGAAAGATCCTATGCTCAATGTAAGGAGGCGAAGCTAGTCAAGGACACTCAAATGGATGTTCCTTCCATGGTTCAAAGGGTATGTCAAGTTGCAGAAGCTAAGGGATTGCAAGTTTGAGATAAGACATGGTCAAAAAGTGGCTTAAACATGAGTATAAGTGAAGTCGACTCAAGGCCAAAAGGTGCAAATAGTCAAAATGAAATGCAATAGTACAACTCAACATAAAGGAGCCTCTAGGGTATAAGGCCAGAACGAAGCGAAGAAGCAAAGAGGAATGAGTCTTCAATGCACAAGTCATGGCAGGACTAGAGAGGACTCCCGAGCCTACTCAATAAAACAACATCGGAAACCAATGTCAGTGAGGTGCTAACTATGATGCCCATGTAAAGGATGGCTCTACCATTGTGTCATGATTTAAAAATTGGCAAGTGAACATGGTTTATTAACCATAACATGATGGGATTGACGAAAATGGCAAGTGTATCGACGAATGGAGGCTAGTATGCAAAATACAATGGAACAAATGGTTTCCCTAAGCTATATGCCAGTTAGTAAACGATACCTGCCATGATGGGTCAACAGTCATGGAATTGATGTGAAATTTCTAAAGAAGTGTCCAAAATGTCTTGAAAAAGCAACCTATTCCTGAAAATCCAAGATCACAATTTAAAAGATTCATGAGACGAAAAAAATCAAGTTTTGAAAAAATTTGACATTTTTAAAGCTTATAAAATGACTTGTTGACTCACCATTTGTACCATTTGCGTTAAGAGAAAAAGCTATAGAGAAAAAGAGAAAACTTGCCCCGCCAAAGAATTGGACCATTCAAATTGGATCAAAATCATCAGGTAACCCCCAATTCAAGCTTGCATTACTTTATGATTGTTTTTAGAAATTTTACTTGAGATTTGACCGTAGGAATTTACGTTAAAAATTTCAATGTAGCGTATATGCGGGTTGGATTTTATAAACCCACGTACATGCAAGCCCTACACATGAATTTGTATGAAAGGGACCCGCGTATACGCATTTTAAATTTAAAAACAAACATCTAACGTTTGAAATTAAATTTTCTTTCAGGATGACAATCACATGGAGAGAGAGGGAGAATACGACCATTGATAATGAAGTTATGAATGATCAGCAGGCCTTAGATGCATTGAGGGGATGTGGCTTATTGAAAATTTTCAAAATGCTAAATATGAAGGCCAACACCTGCTTGTTTGAAATGTTAATCCACTATTGGAGTATCGAAGATGATGCATTTATGATTGATCGAATGCCTTTGAGGATAGAGGTTCTGAGTGTGCCAACTAGCACCATCAACAAATCTAAATAAGACCAAGTCATCCATCAACACCTGCCAAAGAAGATAAAAAAAGTGTCGATATCACAAAAACTCCTGATAAAATATGTACAAAAATAAAAAATATGCAAATAAGCCATTGCTTGTCCGTAACCTAAGCAAATTACTTCTTGAGGTAAATCCCATTAGGGGGCTCCCCCTGCTGGTTCCTAGAGATGTTTACAGGTATATTTCTTGAACCAATCAATATATGACCTTCGGCAGAAAAATGTGTTGGAGCTAAGATCTGAAAAATAATGAATTTGAACAAACTCTTTCTGTAAAGGCTCCTTCGAGGATGAAATCATATTAATTCTAGCTAAAGGAGGGGGAAGATCAAATACACCCATCAAGGAAGAGTACATCCCAACTCCTAGATTCTCGACAAGTTGACGGGGGTTATCCACCAATGGAACAATAGAATCTGAATTTACACAAAGGTCAATTGGACAATAATCCAATTGATCAACTTTAACAATTCTCCCCTCATGAGGAAAACAAAGGACGTGAAACAGAGTTGAAACTACATCATCCATTTCATAAATCCAATTCCATCCTAAGAGGAGATTGTAATCGAGGTTGGCATCAACGATTTCTACTACGACATTAACGACCTTTCCTCCAACACATATAGGAAAAGCTAGGATAATTTCGTGTGGCCTATGAGAATGACCATCAAATGTTGTTAAGAGAGTTGGTGAAGGAATGACTGAAGGTGATCCAATTGCCTTCCAACATGACATAGACATTACACATGTGGAAGCTCCCTCATCTATAACTGTCCGAAAAATATTGGTTTTCCGGTAAGTAGGCTTTATTTGGAAAGCCATATGATTAGGGACTCTCTTTTTGACATTAAGCATATCAAAAATGAGCGCTGAAGAATTTTTTGGATCTACTGCCCCTATTGCTGAAAGAAAAGCACTTTTTTTAGAAGGACATGACTCGACTACCTCTAAAGTAGACATAGCACAAGGAATTTGAGCCAGATCTTCCACAATGGAGTAGTTCCGAGCTGCCCTAGCATTAGGGTTGATAGTTGCGCGCTTGGCGGAACCTTTCGGTGTCGGAGGTATAGACTCGATAGAGGGTCGCCCAATATGAAGTGGATCCATAGTTCTGGTAACAAATTTATCCTTAGATGTTTCTACTTCACCACAATCTCGTGACCGTGTAGCCTCATTGACATTAGAACTCATCATGAAAACATTTGAGGAATTTCCCCCCTCCTGGTTGCCCCCTGTAGAGGTACCAAGATTTGAGTTCGCACTAGAAAGCATCTGCTGCCCTTGGGGGAAAGGGTTAGTTAACATAGCTTAAGAGCTAGAAGACCCTTGTTGCACTAAAAAGCGCTGAGCATCTTGAATTTTTGGGTAAAGATGAGTCAAATGGTCTCCATTGCATAACTTTCATGGAAATTTAACTTTCTTCTTAGACTCATTTTTACCCTCATTGGCACCATCGCTAGGCTTGTTCACATTACCCTTCCCATCCTGATTCTTCTTTTTACCTCGACCCTTCTTCTTCCCATCGGAATTTTGATTTCCTTTCGAGTTAGAAGCCTAAACGAAATTTACAGAAGAAGGTTGGGAAGGTGAAGGAGTATATGGTGCAGCCTGATTGGAAGAAGCAGTTTGTAGAGATAACTACTGTAATTGGCTCAAAAGGTTCACCACATTTGCATCAATCGATTTAATAATACCGTCAGCATGTGGAATTGGCTTCGATTTGGCTATATCAACCAAGGATCTAGGAGCATCAGGCAAGATTTTCTGAAGAGTCCCAGACTGAGAATATATTAGTTCTAACTGTTGGGCACAAAAGATAGGCTGCTCTTCCGAATAAATGCTGGACATAAAAATATCCTTGGATATCTCGAGTTGTAATGATTTTAAAAACCATTTGAGATGGAATTGAAGTGGAATTTTGGCTTTGATGAGCCTCTTTCTCTATCTCCATTCCTGAATATGATTCGAAATGTTAGTAGCTACGTCCTGATGAAAATTGGCTAGAAGTTCAGTCCCGGCTTTGCAATGGACAGGCAACTAAAAATGGTTTAGGAAACTTTTAGCCAAATCGGCGAAAGACGTAAAGGTTCCCCCTAGAAACTCTATATACCACTTAGCCACATTCCCAGTTAAGGTGTGCTGAAATAATCTCAACCTGATCGAATCATCAATCAGGGAGTTAGATGAACATCATAAATGGAATGTGGTTACATGGTTGCCCAGGTCTTCACCACTCTTCCCTTCGAATTTTGGAATATCCGATGGAAGTTTAGTTGGGACTGGAGGCCAAGATGGATTGTATCTAATTGGATTGTTAATTAACTTAGTCAAGTGTGGCCAGAAAAGGAAGTTGTCGAGGACCTTGGGGATTCCACCTAGATTGGGTGAGGTTCCCAAAAGTCTGAAAAGAATGACCTGAATTTTGAAAGGCATGAGGTTGCCCGAAGTAACTGGTAGAACCTGCTGAACCAAAAGGTGACCCTTGTGGTCCAGCAAAACTTGGAGTTTGACCAACTCTAGCCAAAAAGCCTCCATAACCGGAAAAGTTTCCCCCTAATGAATTATTGTAAGGAGCTGACAGCCCCTGAGAAGGATTCCAAGCATTAGCTAAGGGTGGAAAACTTCGAAATGAATTGGTTGAGGAATACAACACATTCCCTTATTGGTTGTAAAACATATTCCCAGCTCCTGCCCCACTAACTGCAGGGTTAGTCCAACTCTGAAAGGGATTGTTGCCTTGACTCATGAAAGGAAAAGGCATAGATCCTACCATTGGATTGGAATGTCGTATATGACCACTCCCAAAAGGGAAACCCTTAAAAGAAGCTGATCCACTCATCATGGACGTGGAGGCGGTTAATGGTACATTTAAAGGAGCTGAAGGAATACCTTGAGAGGGAATTCCAGAAGGGAAGAATCCAAAACAGGACACATTAGCTTCGGAACTTCCACTCATCGATAGAATGGAAGTAGACCCAAATAAGGATGTGCTAGCAGTAGACCCAAATAAGGATGTAGAGGGGATGGAAATAGTTTCTCCCTCATGCACTGACATGGGGGTCTACATACTCACAACACTCGTGGTGGATGCCATGCTTCCAACAGTGGTCATTGAAGGGATAGATGTGTGTGGACCCAGGTTTGAAGTCCTATGAGTTGGAGTTCCAACGTATAACAATATGTCTAGATGATTGGGAGGCAGAGGATAATTCAGAGCCGCAACCGACTTTGAAAGCTCTTCCACTTCAATACTATCTTCTAACTGGAAGAGTACTCGAGAAAGAACTGGTGTGTTCCTCTCTAGCTCTGTAGTAATACCAGGTCTATCTTTCGAACTAATGCCCCCAAGCAGAGGATCAATCTCCGATGTGCCTGCTACCACTGGTTGAAAACCACTGGTAGAATCACTCCTATGCCTTCTAGGAGAAGGCTCTGGACTCACAGGTAAAAGCCCAAGAAGTCTACGCGACCGCTGAGGTGGTCGGTCAGCCACTTTTTATAATATCTACTTAAAGACTCAAAAAAGTTGAAAGATAGGCTGACTAGGAGCACAAAACATACACTAAAAATGTCCCTAAAGAATTTATCAGTAAAAAAACTTCCTATTATTTCTGCTCTGGGTGATTAGGACTGGACACCAAAATACAATAAAGTGAATAATAAGGACCTTCAGAAAATAGACTGGGGTAATTACACCCCAGGTCTACTAGTGAAGGTATCAGAGGTAGTTACGCTGACCTCCAGACAACAGCCTTTATCGGTGCAAGCCCCCAAGCTTCGCAAGGGTGCCCTCTAGAAGTATCGTTGAACGTGATGCAACATCAACCTCAGGTGCCATGGGATTCCCCTCCGTAGCCACTTGTGTAGATCCCTAGGATTGGCAATAAAGACACCAACCCGTATCAAAAACCGAGCGGAACAGTCGTGAGGTAAGATCCGACAAGTAAGAGAGGGGGTATCTCTCGTCCTTATCTTCACAAACCCTTGTGCTTAACTCCTAGTCATGAAACTTTCCCGGTCTCCCTAACGCTATTAGATTTCACTCTTTATTTAGACTACTATGTTTTACAATTTAGAATGGCCTTCAAGAGTTTACTCTCCTCTCGCCTAATCCAAGGCCCTATATAAACCTTAAACTTGTTGGTGTATCTGATTGACAATATAAAAAGTTCTAGTTTATTTTATTAAGCGCCTGATTTTAAGTGGTTGTTCTTTTAAATCAAGGAACAATATGAAAATGAAATCGATGGTGTTTTATGACGCAAAAGAAATTAATGAAAAACTAACTTATATGCAATGCACTTTTTTGTTCTTTTAAATCAAGGAACAATATGGAAATGAAACCGATGGTGTTTTATGACACAAAAGAAATTAATGAAAAACTAACTTATATGCAATGCACTTGTTTGTTCTTTGATGAAAAGCAACTTCCACTTGGGTTCTAAGAAACTTTTACAAAGCAAAAACTTTTTCCTTTTCTTTTCTTGTAGCAGACTTCACACTCACAAAAACTAAAAACTATTGATGCTTTAATAATGCAAAATTACCCTAATGCAAGGTGAACATGATAATGCAAAATTCTAGATTACTCTAAGAAGAGATGAAAGAAATTGTTTAAAACTTTTTAATAAGCTAACTTAAATGCTTGAAGAGAATGCAAGTTGCACATACAAATTTTCCGCCAAATAAGCAAGGCAAATCTCGAAGAATCACAATTCACTTTCACAAAACCAAAGAAATAAAAATAAAATTCGGCAAAAGAAAGCAAAAACGATGTTTTTGAAGAAATTTTCTTTTTCAAGAAGCAATAAAAACAACTTTTCAAAAGCACTCAAAATGCTACCAAATACTCAAAGACCGAAAGCAAAGCACAAGGAAACTTTGTAAGTTACTAATTCAACACGAATGAGAACTTGAACAAAATAAGTGTTTCAACTTGCACTAAACAATCCAAAAGTAGCAAAAATATCTTGGAGAAACTGATTAAAAAAAAATCAGGAAAGACACACTTTCAAATTCAACAACAAAAAACTTTCGAAAAGCAAGAAAAAGTGTATGGCCACAAAAATGATGGGAAGCAACAAGCTAACCAATAATGAAGTTTGACACAAAGATTGCAAACAATCTTCTATCCCGGAAGACCAGAACAATCAAGAACCTCTATAAGAAGCCTTGTGTGTTCAAACACAAATCATAAAACTCACTCAAAAGAAAACCGAGGCCAAAAAATTTTCACAGTAGGAGAGAATTCAAAACAGTAAGCTCACTGAACAATTAAAATTTGAAGACAAAAGCTAACCACTCAGGAACCATACATATCAAGAAAGAAATCTTTCTCCATAGAAAGATTTGAAAAAAGCATGCAAAAAATTGTATACGCGACTGTGTCCCTACACAGGTGCATGTACATACACTTCTGCCAAAAGAACCTCGCGTATACACAGTTTCAGTTCACAGAAACAAGCGTGTGTATGCTTCTGTAAACATACAAAGATGCGTATATGAAGTTTTACAAGAAAAATAAAAAATGAGGCCTGATGAAAAAGATCAAACTTGAAGTTTAAGTTCCTACAGGAGCAGGCAATATAGTCACAGTAAAAAAACTAAGAACTAAGCCCTGATTGGCACTGAATAACCCAAACTAGGAATAACAAGATTGTTATCCCCAGTGGAGTTTCTAATTCTATTAAGGGAATAAGTCTCCTAGGGCTTTGAGTCAGAACCCTATCAGAGCAGGAGTATTCTACAGCGAGAAACACACATACAACTTAGGAAACATGGTTAAACAAACTAACTATGCAAGGATGAACATACCCGGATGTCCTTTGTTTGGGTAGTTCCAGCAAGGGTTCAAACCCTTTGCAACTCCTAATGATCTTTGAATCTGCAAATCAACCAATTCGAATACACATAGGAGCATATAGATAAATCATTTTAGTGAAATCAACCTTATATCATATAAGTAGATGTCTAGTTATACATCGAAATAGTCATTCATATATAAACCATAACAATAACATCTGATGCATAAACAAAGTCGACCTCAGGAACAAGACAACATTTCTTTTATTGTAGAAAACTATAATAAACATGGAAAGAGTTCACCTGAGTCTTCCACTTCTAGCTCCAAGCGGAACCATCATCCAGGTCCATCCAGTCCCAATCTTCAACAACCTCCTTCCATAACCAATACCATGATATCTCAAGCAAGTTGGAGAATATCAACACTCAAGGAAACAAGGGTTTCCTGAACTTAGGGAAGTGCTTGAAGCACAAGGATACTTCAAACTTGATCAGGGATAATCTCAGTATAGTAATTCTATCTCTTCTCTCCTCCTTAAGGCCTTCCCATAGAAGTCTTTTTATACTTCTCCCAAATTAGTCTTTTAGTTGGGAAATAGTTGGGAATAGTTGGGCCACTGGGACTAGAAGGTAATTAGCAGGTAAAACCCATGAACTCTGCCCATAGTTAAGGAAATTTATTTTTTTTAAGTGTTTTAACACATATACGTGGGTTGGGTATTGACTAACCCGTGTGTACATGGTTTTATCATAGGGAAAAGTAGCATACATGGAGTAAAACACTATTTTTAAAATATTTGGACCAAATTTGGAAAGAGGGGTTACCCTAGGCCATAAACCAAGCATCACAAATACCAAGGGTGACATTTGGAGGTATAAGAGATACCCCCTAATATATGAGGTCAAAAGGGGTACATGATGGCCGAAATGTATTAAGTATATGGAAAGGAAACTCATTGAAAACTGAGAAGGACTTCACCAGATTTCAGCTTACCAATCCATCAAAAAGAAAATCAGAAAGAAATAGCTGTCTGAGGTGAGCGTACCCATGCTCAAAAAAAGTAAAGCATGTTTGTATATCAAGTACAAGTAGATCCACTATGTGTACAAGTATAAAAGACTGGAATTACATAATGGATCATCTGATTGTGATCAAACAAGTACATTCCTAAACATCACATATATAAGAAGATGATCAATGAAGTTGAAGGATGAAGATTATCACTGATGTTAAAAACTGATCCCAATAGTACAAAATGCACATGATGGAATAAGATGATACTACATCACAACTCATATACCAACATATAAAATGTCATTGTGAAGGACTGCAACATATAATGTGGATGGTGTCAACTAGCAGCAACATGAGCAAGTGACAAGTGAACCAAATAATGCTGATGCAACCCGAGGTCTTCACCGACCACTGTGGTACATTTCTACACAATGGGAACAAATGATCTGAATTCAACCATGTGAGAAATCATTTGGTTACCGGTCATTGATGTATACTGTTAACAAATGCAAGACTACTCACCGATAATGAAAATGAGAGTCAAGGTACCCAGTACAATCTAACAAGTGCGAATCAATAAGTTGAGGTCAAACACCTGGAAGAATCTATCAATCAGGGGACAATGATGGTTTCCCACTATCGATAGCAAAGGATTTGCCACTGATGATTGTAAACCTCAAGGTACTACCAAATGGAATCTAGATCTTTGCTCGAGAGCAATGAGTCATAGTCGATAGGGAAAGATCAGCTAGAAGGAAGGCATTAAGGCATCCATCACCAATCTAGTGTGAGTGTAACCCGTAGGCCAATAATGTGGAAGGAATCAGATGAAAAAATATGTAGTAACCCAACTGAAGCATGTTTCCGGTGTACACAAGATGTAGCAAGTGCATGATAGAAACCCTATGAACCAACCAATAATGAAAGTTGACACAGAGGCAAGGAATCCACCAATAAGGTTAAATGGAGACCAAGGCACTGCACAAATAGCAATGTGTGATAATGAAAGTTGATGTTGAACACAAGGGAAAACACTCAGTCAAAGACCCATGATACTGATCAACGCTGAGCACAAGGTGACCTATCACTAGTGAAAATAGGGCCAGGGTTCAGCTCTAGGCCTGCCCTCAGAGCAATATGTCGTCTTTGATAAGGACAAGACCTGCCAGCAAGAAGTCAATGGAGACATTCTCAAACTGGCATGAGCAAAGGACCAATATAACTGATGTGATGACAAACAAGACACTAACAACTAGGGATGGCCGACTAAAAAATAGGTCAAGATACATCGCAGAGAGGCCAACTCAAGCTTACTTCCCTTGAACAAAAGCACGACTCAATGATGACTATGTGGTAGCATATAATAACTCTGTATAAGTTTGTCATGCAGGAGGCACGAGTGAAATCTCCATATGATTGGAAGAGGTAACCAATCAGAGGAGAAGTGACTCAGTGACAAGGTTAAGGCATACCTAAGTCAAACTAAATCCCATCCAAAATGGAGGAGAGATTTTCTTTTGAGTGCTTTGTTCAAGGGCGACACAACTGACTCTAGCTACCAACAATATATGGAAATGTTGTCCTGTTCCCGCTCTTTTCTGGAATATACAATTTTTTTGTCTTTTTCTTTAAGCTAGAAAAAGAATAAAATAATGATATAGTACAGTGGAAAGAACGAGTTTCAGTGAAACAAATGATCTGCTTCCTGGGATAGGAACAATCTTATTCTCAATGCAGGGAGGCGAAACTAGTCAAGGACACTCAAAGGGATGTTCCTTCCATGGATCAAAAGATGTGTTAGGTTGCAGAAGCTAAGTGATTGCAGGTTTGAGTTTGCAGAAGACATGGTCAAATAAGTGGCTTAAACACGAGTCTAAGTGAAGCCGGCTCAACGCCAAAAGGTGCAAATAGTCAACATGCAATGCAGTAGTACAACTTAACACAAAGGAGCCTCTAGGGTATAAGGCCAGAATGAATTGAAGAAGTAGAGAGAAACGAGTCTTCAACGTACAAGTCATGGTAGGACTAAAGAGGACTCCTGAGCCTACTCAATATATTAGCATGGGAAACAAATGTCAGTGAGGTGCTAACTATGATGCCCATGTTAAAAGATGGCTCTACCATCATGTCATGACTTAAAAATTGGTGAGTGAACATGGTTTACTAACCATAACATGATGGGATCGACCCTATGGCTAGTGTATCGAAAAATGGAGGCCATTATGGAAAATGCAACGAAAAAATGGTTTTCCTATTCTATATGTCAGTGAGTAAACAATACCTACCATGACAAGTTAGTGTTCATGGAACCGATATGAAATCTCGAAGAAGCATCCATAGTACCTTGAAAAAGGACCTATTCCTAACAATCCAAGCTCACAAGTTAAAATATTCATGAGATGAAACAAATCAATTTTCGAAAAAAATTGACATTTTCAAAGCTATAAAATGACCTTTTGACTCACCATTTGTGCCATTTGTGTTTGAGAACAAAAGCTGTGGAGAAAAAAGAGCAAACTTGCCCCTCAAAGAATTGAACCATTCAAATTAGATCAAAATCGTTACGTAACCCCCAATTCAAACTTGTATTACTTTATGATTGTTTTTAGAACTTTTTATTAAGTTTTGACTGTAGGAATTTATGTTAAAAATTTCAACGCAGTACACACACAGGTTGGATATTATTGACCCGCATATATGAAGTCCCTACATGTGACTGTGTGTGAAAGGGTCTCGCATATACGCAGTTTGAAATTTAAACACAAAAATATAATGGTTAGAACTCAATTTTCTTCAGGATGACAATCACATGGAGAGAGAGGGAGCATATTGTTAAGTTCCTATACCAATAGGTGTCATATATCATGATTGACTTGGTTTGGTTCTGAAATATGTACATACCTTTTCTTTCTACAAATGTTTTCCATATTTGTAAAAAATCAAAAAAATAAAAAATGTAAAGAGGGTATGCCCTAAAATAAAAATCAAAGGGAAAAAAGAATAAAGAGAAGGTCAAAAAAATGAAAGAAAATGAACCCCAACAAAAAGAAAAGACCATGAAAGTGTGCAAGTAAAAATGCCACTCCTATTTACTTTTTATGTATAATAATTATTGTGTGCAACTTGTTACTCATGCCACAATCCATGGTAACCAAATATCTTAATCTTGGTTATTCCATGTTTTCAATTTCATGTTTATAGAGATAGAGAATAAATCTGACCAAACTGTTTAATCTTCGCAGATAAGTAGATAGGTAGAGTGAATAAAAGGAGCTCGACAATTTAATCTGATCCCTTGGATGTAACAAGTGTAGATTTAGATAGATTGCTATATGTAACAGAAAAGAAAGTGTGATAAGGGTTTGCCAATTTAAGTGCACCCTACTAAAGAAGTAAAAATAGTAGGTTAAGTAGGTAGGGTAAATAGATGATTGGTTGCAGGAAAAAGGTGTGATGAATGGTTAATTGTAATGCCCAAATCTCTTGTTTTCATCGCTTGGGACAAAGCATGGATCACAATGAAGACAACATGTTAAGAAATCAAAGCCAAATTAATTAACTTCCTCACTCTTTTTCCTCTAATTTTTACTAATTTCCCCTAAGTACTAAAGGCACCTATAACAAGTTAGAGGGGCTCGGAGCATTTCTTTGACTTTTGGAGGGACTGGACCCTCAACCCAATAATTTGAAATACCTAAAGTACTTAAATCCCCTTAATCAAGATTACCCCTCCATAAAGTCATTCATTCCCTTTATAAAGCTTTTCCTAAGTAAAATCCTATTTTACTTAGGGAAATTAAAACATTTTATCTCAAAACCCTCATATTCTACTAGCCTAAGTCATGAATGTTGTATGATAAAATGCTTTTAGAAACATTTTAACTTAGCACATATTCATATCCTACTAAGTCATATTAACCATTAACTTGTATTATTATTTAACTCCCGAAAAATCACCCATTGCCCATATTATTATTTAAATCCCAATGAATATATATCCCGCCCCGCGGTTGTGAAATAACCTTAATAACTTTGATATATGGGATTAATTAGTCAACCTGTGACTAATTAAGGAATCTGCCCCCTGCCATGACAAAAAAGGATTAATTAGATCATCTGGGTTAAGTAATAACTTTTGACCAATCACATCACCCCCGATGTAATTAAAGCCTTTTAATTAACATCGAGCCCCATCCATTAACCATCAGTCAATTCCGAATCCCCGACCACCGTTCAATCAAATCTATTAGATCCAACAGTTATCGCTCATATCGCACAGGCCCTTTGGTCAGATGTTAAATGTGCAATATGAGCGGTTTTCCAAATATCACCGATGCTACATGTCAATTGATAAATGGAATCACACGACCTTCCCTCAATACCACTAACCTCCCATAAGTGGTGCAATGAAACCCACTTACTGCCTCCCATAAACGACAAAATGTCACATCATCAAGTTGACGCGAACTTTCTTTGTCACTAACCCACCAAAATATTGACTTTGCACAAAAAAAAGTGTAATCTATTCTTCGTCCTTTATTCAAAACAATCCCATGCATGCATGCAACATGTCCAAAATAAACTAGCTCATCCCCCAACTATCAAACACCTTGAGAGCTACCTTTCAATGCCGCTCTAGTCCACTGTGTGCATCCTCCGAATGTGAAAATCATAGCCAGTTGCCCAGGAATAGGTATTTACCAGATTCTCTCCCGGAAACCCTATTATATACTGAAACTCCTCTGAAATTGCTTTAAAACCCAAAATTTTTAGTTCAATTGAGTTGTTAACTTAGTCCAAAACTTCCCAAGCACCTCTGTTTTAAACAAATTTCATTGAAAAATCCCAGTTTCATCCCTGAAAACACAAGAACCAAGGATGGAAACCCTCGTGGCCCATAGTCTAGCTCCAATCACTACTCCTCACAGGGACTTGGACTACCTTCCCTTAGCAAATAAATACTTCCAAATAAAAGATCTTCAATATGATAAATTCCCCTGAAAGTATATTGTTGATGTTGAGATGATTTCCTGAACAATTCTAATACCATAGGACTTTGGGAATCAAATCTCCCAAAATACCTATTCCCTTATGTGCACATTTTCCCGGACATTATCCATAAATTTCACGCCAATTATAATCATAACCTTAGAGCCGTAATTTCCCCGACCAGTCATTCTTGTTTACAATTATTGCTGATTCAATTAATGAATTGTTACAGCTTTAGCCCGACTAGAACCTCACACCCATTTCCATTGCAGAATTACTAGAAAAATCCACCAAAATGTTTGGTTCTGAACTCAGCTGTATTTTCCATACTTTCATGGATAAGAATCATATACCCAAAGATCCCCCTCCCTACCTAACATGTTTCTTCATTGATATGGGCAAATATATTGTTAATATGGTTTCTGGCATTATGGGTTTCAATACTAGTGAGTTTGTTGATGAATTGACCCTAGCTTTCATGACTATCTTCACCACTGGTCAGCCTCCTGCTACCAAATATGACTATAATACATTCATATCTGAAAAAATTCATGACCAATTCATGAGGCTAGAGATTGAGAGAGTGTTCAAGTATTCTACAGTCCTGTATCACCTCTTCCTTTACTAACAAATTGAAAAATTCCCATTCTCTGTGCATAAGCTTGATACCAAAGGTAACCCTAGGTTAGTCATTTTATGGACCTCTATCTTTCACTACTCACCCTCCTCTCCCTATTCATTAATCAGTTTGTCCATCCTATAACTACCATGCTGACAGTAAGCCCTCCTCCTAGAATCAATGATGACATCAAAAGAATCCTTCAGTTGTCAAAGCAGTATAGGATAGGTGACTAGTACTTATACCAAAATCATACTGAGATCAGATTCTATGGATGTGAACCGCCTCCCTACAAATTGCCCAAGTATGTCCCCATGAGATTATTTGCCTTGGATTATTGCAAGCAAATAATCAACTTTGATCAAATCCACTTCATGAAAGAAAAGAAGAAAGCTCAGCTAAGGATCAAAGACCACTTAGTCCCATTTGTGTGCAACAACAGAAATCAAAAGAAATCATAGAAACGAAGATGCATTTAAAGAAAAGTTTTGTTTGGGCATATGATCCTCACAGTTTCATCTGTGATAGAAGGATAAAACACAAGTTGTCACATTACATCCATCATAGGATCCATGAAATAGAACAATATGCCAATTTAAATGAATGGAGGGAAGGGACATTGGTAGAACAAGATATTGATAAAGTTGAAGTTGAAAATGTGAAGAAAGATTTGGAGAAGAGACTTGACCTGGACTCCTTTGTACAAGTGCCTGCAAAGTCATCCCAAAGGCCAACACTAGAACATAATGCTCCTACAGCAGAGCCTTCACAGAGGCAATCTCAGGAAACAAGTGCCCCTACATCAGAACAACCAAAAACAACAGAACAGCCAAAGGAATTAGAGCAACCTAAAATCTTGGAAGAATTGACTCCACCACAGCAACTATCAGCTCAAATAAACATGGGTGATCCTCCAGTACTACAGACTCCTCTAAATGTGGAAAGAAACTTGAAAAGAGAAAGGGAAGTAGCTACCCCTTCTAGGAGACCCACAGATCAACCCTTTGCTAAGAGGCAAAGGTTGAATCCATATTCAGAGGAGGAATTCATTAGGGAGACTACAGAGAGCGTGAAGAAGGAGGGGACAGATAGCTTGCAAACATTCCCAACAAGTGGGACACCCTCAAGTTCACAAAGGCAAGTGCTAGAATGACAACCCAACACATAGGTTTCATCCTTCAAGTCTTCTTCCGAGAATATTATAGATATAAAGGGTAAGTTTAAAGAGATCAAGAAAAAGAATGAGCAACTAAAGGCCAAAGCCTATGCTCAATATTTAAAACAACCCCTACAAATTAGACCAAACTGATGTCAGCCTTTGACATCAAAGAAGGTAAAATGTAGGTGAGTTTCCAGAATCCCATAGTGTAGCAGCCAAAATCCTTGGCAGATTATCTCAAAATTGATTTTAAGGTTTTGGCTAAAGACATCCACCCTATCGACCAAATTGAAATACACAAGCAAATAGGTGAGATGGTTTATTCAACATTGACCAGCAAAGCAATGATAGTTCATAGATTGCAAAATTGATTGAGCAACACTACAACCCAATTGCAGCTGGAGAAAGCCTCCTCACAGGCAAAGGATAATAGAATAAAATCATTGGAAGAGTTAGTAATTGAGTTGGGGCATGAGCCAAAGGATGTTAATGCAGTAGAAAGCATAATCAAGAAGAAGAATGAAGACATAGCTGCACTTAGAAAACAATTGAAATTTCCACCCCTCATACACCCTCAAACTGCTGAAATTATAAAGAAGAAAAATGAAGAAGAACTTGTGGACTTGGTCCTTAAGTTAAACGAGAAATTGAACGAAATAGAGCATGAATTGGAGAAATCAATGTAGTCAAGGCAAAGTGATTCGACCATCCAACCCTAGACTATAGTGCCTATAGTTTCAACAACAGTCCCTTTCACTATGGCAACTATTTTAGCACCAAAAATTCCTTTGGCAACAACCACACCAATGGAAGCAACGGGTACAAAACAAGCAGGTACATCAACACAAATCACAGAGGACTTAATTAATTCAATGGAAGAGATTAAGCTCCAAGTAATAGAGCTATAGAAGGTAAAAGAGAAGTTCACTACTTTGGAGCAAAAATATGATTTATTAAAGATAAATTATGCAGAGGAGAGAAGAGAAAACAAATGCATGGCTGAACAAATCAAGACATTAGAGAAGGGTCTAACATTTGACAAGCCTTTAGTAGAGATCAGGAAAATATTGTGGACCAATATCATTGATTCCACCAATGATATTTGGTCATCCATTCAAATTATTTTTGAAAAAATTGTTTTAGTAAAGCTTTCTCTTGAAGCAATTCAGAAGACCAGAGAAAAGCTGGGTAGAAAACTTGAGGAAGCAATCAGATTAATCAATTTCCTAAATAGTAAAAGCAGGAAGTAGTTAGAAAAATTAGATATTGAGGATAGGACTACTAACATCCTCAAACTGAAGAATGTGTTGACCGAAAGGAATATGATGCAAGGCCTGGAACGTAGATGTCAAAGCATGCAGGAAGATATAGATGAGTTCATGAGAAAGTTTGACATCTTAATAAGTAAAGGACTCCCAAGCCCTTTAGTCATCAATGATAGGCTAATTGTTTAGATTGATTACATTGATAAATTACATCAGCAGGATGACAGTCAGGCTAGTTCATCTTCAGCCAAGGCATTACCAATAGGAAAAGTGTTGTACGACAGTTTAGAGAACCTCTTTTTTATTGAACATGAAGTAAAGCACTTATTCCCAGTACAACCAAAATTTGTGAAGTATACAGAGGTAGATGAAATTTACAGGAAGATGATAAGAACAAAAATACAAAGGATGAGTGGTGGACCAACATGACTGACATCCTATAAATTTTCATGACAAAAGTGAGGTAAATAGAAATATTTACCACAGTAATCTTTTTTAAAAAGGATGTCTGTTGGTAAATAGGTAAAGTGTATCAGATACAGGTGAAAGAGTATCAGTTGAAAAGGTAAAATCAGATGTCTAGCACAGAGTTACTAGGCCAATAGCAAGATGCACATTCGTAGAGCATGCCTCCAACTCCTTCAACAAAAACAGGGACAACAACAATCAGTTCACTATTTGTTTCTATATTTGAGACCATCTATCTCTATATTTGTGTGTAAAGATATTCTATATTACTAGAATAAATCTCATTTAGTTATGAAATATTTTGATGTTAATTTTTCATAAATACTTCTTTATCTGAAGTATGAGGGGTGGATTCTATAACATTTCTGTAAATCTACACTATCAATAGAAGAAAGCTTTTGTACTCAAGTCTGGATTTTTGCTGGGAAAGGAATAAAAGTTGAGGACATTTCATCAGATCCAGGTGCAGTCTAATAGCAAATAAGTATTCTATCATTGTGATTTATGTGTTTTCTACATGTTTTAATGTTCCATGCATCTCAAAACTAAATGGTAAAATAGTCAAAGTATATCAGAATTAGCTTCATTGCTCTCTGCTATCAACAATATGCCATTTACATGTTTTCCTCTAAACTATTTCGGTAAAGGAATTCTTAAATGCTCCTCTATCCCTGTAGTTTTCTTTAATAATTCCTTGGTATAGGATTCTTAATTGCCTTATGTTGGTTGACCTATCTTCCACTCTTCTTTCTAATCCTAACTTGAGGATTCTTAATTGCCCTCTTGTTTTTAATAGAAATATCATCCATTGAAGCCATGAATTTGTTTTTACTCTGTTATCTTGCCTGTTGAAATCTCACCTCAGCAGTTTGACTTGATCCAGTGAATTCTCCCAGATTCACTCCATAGCCCAATGGCTTGAAGCCTAGTTTTCCCATTTGTTTCATAATTCCACCAATCTCAAACAAAACAACCTTGAACATTTATAACTAGCCTAAAATATTTTCAAATAAATATAAATCATAAAGAGAGAACCCTCTAAGTATAGATTGGCTAGATTCTGTACTTAAAAGATTGGTTTGTGGTTACCTCAGACCCCTTTCCCTCTTCCCATAACTTCCAAGGAAAATCTGAGTGATAACATAGTGGCGACTATACTGGGGAATGAACAATTCCTCAGTGAAATAAACCTTTATGGAACTGAAAAGTTTGATTTGAAATCATCTTAGAGGATTTTAGAAGTTATTTTGGAAAGTTTATATAAGAAAATTCATAAAAATTTGAAATCTGTCTTTAGAAAGGACTCGTTACACTAGGGCTAATCTTGATCCCAATCCACCACCTGTGTTTGAGAATCCTAACCTTCCTAGAATCATCAAAAGACAAGAAAGCTCAGTAAGTTCCAGACTTTTGTTTAGATCACATTCATGTCCTATTAAATGGATTTTCCTAGAAGATCTTCCTTTTGATGAAGAATTTGAACTCTCTCTGTTTAGAACCTCATCTAACAGTGAAATATTAGATCTAGTCCAAGATCCAGAATTCCTCAGAGAACTTGAAATCCAAAGAGCCAATTTGTGAATTGATCAATATCTGTAGTAGACTACTCAGTCATCTCTTATGACTGAGAGAACACCTGAACTTTCTGAGACTACTTATCTTTTTTCTAGTTCATCATTATTCTCTCATTCATCTAAAATCCATTCCACTCCTACTTTCATCCCTTCACTCCCTCTTGAATCTATCATCACTCAACATCCTACTACCACTTCTACTTCCTCGTCCACAACACAAACAGATCCCATTACCCCAACTCCTAGTTCTACTCTCACCCAACACTGAACAATGGCCAACAGATATGCTCCCCTAGTGCTACCTGCTAACCTAGGTGCAATGCCTCAAGACTATTAGAGTAAGATTATCACCTTTGATGGCACTGGAACCTACACTACTTAGCAACACACTAAGAAGATGATTGATTACTTTGAAATATATTATATAGGCATTGTTGACGTTCAAATGCGACTTTTTTCTCAAATTTTGTCTGGAGAAGTTAGAACCTGTTTTAGAGCCTTAACACCCAATAGTATAGATAGCCTAAGAACTCTCTACCAAAAATTCTTGAACAGGTGGGCAAAAGGAAAGACCCCCTTTAGATTTTATCTGAATATGTGAACCTTAGAAGGGGACCCCATGAAACTGTCTAGGACTATTGCACTAGATTCAATAATGTTTATAGTGCCATTCCACTCGACCTTAGACCCCCTCCTGGTGTAGCCCTTATCAAATTTCTTAAGGGATTTGATTCAGACATGGCTTTTCAGCTGAGAGAAAGAAATCCCCCCACTCTAGAAGAAATGCAAAGCGTAGCTGTAAGTGTTGAAGCCAACCTGCTCTCTAAAAGAGCTAAAGCCATAAACGAGAGAAGAATACCTACAAAAGATGAAAGTTCACCCTTTGAACAAAATCTTGATGCTATTATTAAAGGAATGGAAAAATTGTTTGAAAAAGTTTAAGCAATTGAAAAAAAATCTCCTTGGGATGGCCAGTAGGCCAATTCGGGGAGAAATCCTAATTTTAGGAGAAACCAGAATCAAAGCACTAGTCAAAATATTCCCGACCAAAATATCAGACCACTTTTCTAGGAAAACTATGCAGAAGCCTCTCAATTAGAAGACGCTGAGCAAGACACTTAGATAAATTTAATGGGTCTAAAGGGAGAGGAAGATGTATTTCTAACTCAGGATGACCAAGAGTCTCATATACTCCAACAATTTCAGACTCAAACAGGAGAATCATTTGATTTCAGACAAGGGTATGACTCTGCCATGTTTGAGGTACATAAGCAGCATAACCTGAGAAGTAGAAAAAGTACTGATAACCATGAAACCAATGAGAAATAGCTCATAATCAACCTAAAAAGGGTAAAATAGTTCCAGTAACAAAAACGCTTCAAATCCTTTAAAGAAAAAATCAAAACCCTTCCAGACCCACCATAGAAGATGTGTCTAATAACGAACCCAACAATGAACAACCTTCTACTTCAATTCCCTCTAAGGAAAGAGTGGAAGAACCTCAAAAGATCACATCAGAGAAATCATTAAATGATGTTTCAAATCTTGAAATAGAAGAAAATGTAGAAAACATTTCTACCAGAAACCCTAAGGTTCAAACTGAAAAGGAAATCCTACCCTTTAACCTGGGAGAAGAGGTAGCAAAGCTTAAAATTTTCGTTCCTTTGACAGAATTGGTGAAACATGATGTTTACATGTCTCAAATAAACAAATCATTAAATACAATTGAAAATGCAGATTCTGTAAATCTCTTTGATGACCAATCTGAGTGTATTTTTGGTCCTGAAGTAAACGGGAAACCACTGGAAGGAGGGATACCACCTTTCTATGACAGTCTCAATATCCATGATAAGATTTCTCATAGTGCCATGTTTGACTTTGGTGCCTCTCACAACCTCATGCCCAAGTCTGTTATGGAGAAACTCAACCTAGAAATCACTAGACCTTATAGGGATTTATTTTCCTTTGGTTCCAGTCATGTGAGGTGTTTAGGTCTTATAAAGGACTTATGTGTTTCATTGGTTCAATACCCTGCAAAAACTATACTTATGGACATAGTGGTAGCTGACATTCCACCTAAGTATGGCATGTTGTTGTCCATGTTTTTGGGTGCCAAACTTTAGTGATCTCTACAATTAGACATGTCATATGCTACCATATCTGTTTTTGGACAACCAAAGAAGTTATATAGAGAAACTTTGATGAAGTATGTAGTGAGTAGTTAGGAGAAACCTCACAACTTTCCCATTTACTCAGTAATTTCTGACATGGATTCCTTTATTCTCTCTAATGCTGAAATAAATCCAAAAATTGATAATCCTAAATATTTAGTAGCAAAACAAAAATAAATTGAAAAAGAAGAAAGGTCAATGGTTCAAATTAAAGAGATATTAGATAACAAAGAAAAATCAGATGAAGAAGAAAATCTTAAAACCTTAGCTAAGAAAGACCACACTACTCCAGATACAAATAATGAACATGAAATTTTATGGCATTTAGAATTTGATGGTTTAGTAAACAAACTAGGTGCAGGGGCAGGTGTATGGTTTTATAACTTAGAGAATGATCATGCAGAAGGACATGACTATAGGCTGAATTTCAAATGTACAAACAATATGGCGGAATATGAAAAACTTCTACTAGGCCTCAAGTTATTCAAAATATTAGGAGCTATAAGGGTATCAATCATGGGAGATTCTGAATTGATAGTTAAACAAATAAAAGGAACTTACATAACCAAAGATCATAGATTGGGATATTACAGAGGGACAGTGATAGAAATCCTTAAAACTTTTTTAGAAACCCATTTTGCAACTATTCCTAGAAAACACAACATGCAAGCTCATAGCCTGGCTATGTTTTCCAGCACCTGCAAATTGCCTCTCCAGCTCAATCACTAGTATATTGTTGAGATTAGGCATAAGCCAGCCATCCCAGATAATCTTAAGAACTGGTAGGTCTTTTATAGTGATAAGTAGATTAATAATTTTCTAACTTTAAAAGAGGAATTTTCTAACCTTAATAAAGATGTAGACCTAGTTTCAGATTTTGCTCACACTAACGAGGTAGACATTAACGGTCTGGAAGAGAATTCAATAAACATGCTTCAACCTACTGAATTCTCACAAGAAAAAATCAAAGACCTGAAAGAAATGGACCTAGATGAGATAATCGAAGAAGAAACAGAGGTTATAAATCTATAGGATAATCATTCACCCAGAGGATTGACTCCTTTGGAGAATTTGTTTGACTCTAAAGACATTTCGAAGAAACCTAAAATGAAGCCTTTAAAAGCAGACATTGAAGAGTATAACATAGGAACACAGGATAATCCCAAATTGATAAAATTGTCAAAATATTTGCCTCCTGATCAGAAGCTAAAGTATGTTGAACTTATGAGGGAATTCTGGGATGTTTTTACCTGGAGTTACGAAGATTTGAAATCCTATGACACCTCTATCATTCAACACACTATCCCTTTGAAAGAAAATCAAAAGCCCTTTAAACAAAAACTCAGAAAAATTAACCCTGTGTTATTACCATCAATTGAGAAAGAAATCAAACACATGTATGAAATAGGAATCATTGCCCCTATTAGATTTTCAGAATGGGTATCTAATCTAGTACCTATTAGGAAGAAAATGAGGGAAATAAGATTATGTGTTGACCTGAGAAATGTGAACAAGGCCTCACTTAAAGATAACTATCCTTTACCCAAAATGGACCATATACTGCAAAGGATAGTGGGTTCTTCTAGAATTTCTCCTTTTGATGGGTTTTCAGGTTATAACCAAATCTTAGTTCTTCTGATGACCAAGAGAAAACTGCATTCACTACACCATGGGGTACGTTCATGTACATTAAAATTCCCTTTGGACTAAAAAATGCAGGAGAAACTTTTCAAAGAGCAATGGACATTGCCTTTGCAAAAGAGATTCATGATTTTCTTGTTATATATATCTTGGTGATCTCACTGTTTTTTCAAATCAGATCAACAACATTTTGATCATCTCAGGCAAGTTTTTCTAAAATGCAGAAAATATGGTATTTCCTTAAATCCAAAGAAATCTTTATTCGGTTTAAAAGAAGGAAAGTTGTTAGGTCACATCATTTATAAAGATGGCATCCGAATTGACCCCTCTAGGATTGAAGCCATTTTGCAGATACCTCACCTAAGAAACATTAAAGAACTTTAGGCATTTTTAGGAAAGATAACTTTTTTAAGAAGATTCATCTCTAAATTAGTCGAATTACTTAGATTATTGAATAACATGTTGAAAAAATATTCAACCATTAAATGGATAGCTAAGGCTAAACAATCAATTGAAGAAATTAAACTACCCTTAACTCAACACCAGTCCTCACAAGTCCAAAATTTGACAAAGACTTCATTATTTTTTCGTTTGCGTCAGAACACACCATAGCTACAGTTTTACTACAAAAGGATTATCAGGGATGTGAAAAACCAATAGCCTTTTTTAGCAAAGCTCTCAGATATGCCTCATTAAAGTATAAAATAATGGAGAAACAAGCTTTTGCTTTGGTAAAAGCTATTAAAGATATCAGAGTATATATTTTGTATTCTCATGTAGTAGCTTATGTTCCAAATGTTGTAGTCAAAGATATCCTGACATAGGATGGAGTTCATGGAAAAAGGGGAAATTGATAGCTAGTATTTTAGAATATGATACAGAGATAAAATGTACTAAGTTAATCAAAGGTCAGGGGTTGGCCAAACTCCTGGCAGAAACAAATTTCCAAGCCCTAGACATAAATCTGATTGTAGAACTGGACGACGAATAGGAGATGGCGACTCCACAGATCAACCAGCCTTTTCTAGATTGCCCCTAGTATGTTGATATTATATATGTTCTACAAAACCTACAGGCTCCTCCAGGGTTATCCAAAACTAAAAGTAGGTTTTTGAAGATGAAAGCTTTAAAATTCTACTTTATGGATAATACTTTTTTTTGGAAAAATCATGAGGGAATTTTGTTGAATTGATTGTTAAAAGAAGAAGCTGACAAGGTACTCCAAGAATTTCATGTAGGAGATTTAGGTGGACATCTCTACTGGAGGTCAACTGCTGATAAAATTCTAAGGGCTAGTTTTTTCTGGCCAACCTTATTTGCAGATGTTAAAAAATTTGTAACTTCATGCCATAAATGCTAGACCTTTGAAGGGAAAAGAAAACTCTTGCCTTTTCCTTTCAAACCCATATCCACAAAAAAACCTTTTCAACAATGGGGTCTTGACTTCATTGGAGAAATACATCCATCCTCTTTTTCTCAGCATAAATGGATCCCCACTGCAACTGATTACTTCACCAAATGGATAGAAGCTATTCCCTCTAGACAGGCCACTGATACTGTAATAATAGGTTTTCTAGAGGCAAATATTTTGTCTAGGTTTAGTTGTCCTGACAAATTAATCACAGATAATGCTGCATCTTTCAAGTCAAAGAAAATGATTGATTTCTGTCACAAGTATCATATAACACTTGGTCATTCCCCAACTTACTATCCTCAAGGGAATGGTCTTTCAAAATCTTCCAGTAAAATCCTAACAAATATTATCAAAAAACTATTGGAAGAAAATAAGAAAACTTGGAACAAAAAATTAACCAATGCTTTGTGGGCAGATAGGCTTACTACTAAGAATTCCATTGGAACCAGTCCCTATGAGCTAGTGTATGGAATGGAGGAGTTTTCCCCTCATCTTTAGGAGTTATAGTCATGAAACTAATTCAAGAATCCCACGTGGAACCAAATGATATACAGAGGAGAATTAACCAGACCATCCATTTACAGCAAACCAGGGAAGAAGTGTACCAAAGATCCCAAGTACTGCAAGAAAAAATTAAGAAAATATCTCACAAAAGGACCAAAGTAGAAGGCTTTTATCTGGGAGACAAAGTGTTAAAGTGGGATTCTAGAAGAGAGGACAAAGGAAAACAAGGGAAGTTCGACTTCCTGTGGAAAGGGCCATACATTATATATGCCTTTAGAGGAAATAATGCATATTTTCTAAAAGAATTAGATGGTGCAGAAGTTGAAGGAGGAGCAGTCAATGGTCGAATGTTAAAGAACTACATTAACCCTATTTACTAATGTTTTTACAAGTTTAGTTGTACATACTATATCCTTTATAATGTCCAGTGTTGATTGGATGGTAAACGTTTTGAAGTTGAACCCTGAAGAGAAGGCCCTAAGCTTCAGAAATATTACTGTCATACATACCAATAAAGTACCAGGGAAAAGGAAATTGTAGAGCACAATCAAAGTCTTTCAAGGGCCAATAGTCTACAGTTCTTGACTTTCCACCCGGGAAAGCCATCCCCAAGTGAAGCCACTATTAGGTTCCTATACCAATAGGTGTCATATATCATGATTGACATGGTTTGGTTCTAAAATATGTACATACCTTTGCTTTCTGCAAATGTTTTCCATATTTGTAAAAAATAAAAAAAATAAAAAAATTTAAAGAGGGTATTCCCTAAAAGAAAAATCAAAGGACAAAAAGAATAAAGAGAAGGTAAAAAAAATGAAAGAAAATGAACCCCGACAAAAAGAAAAGACCATGAAAGTGTGCAAGTCAAAATGCCACTCCTATTTACTTTTTATGCATAATAATGATTGTGTGCAACTTGTTACTTATGCCACAATCCATGGTAACCAAATAGTTTAATATTGGTTGTTCCATGTCTTCAATTTCATGTTTATAGAGATAGAGAATAAAATCTTACCAAACTGTTTAATCTTGGTAGATAAGTAGATATGTAGAGTGAATAAAAGGAGCTCAACAATTTAATCTAAGCCCTTGGATGTAATAAGTGTAGATTTAGATAGATTGTTATATGTAAAAGAAAAGAAAGTGTGATAAGGGTTTGCCAATTTAAGTGCACCCTAATAAAGAAGTAAAAATGTTAGGTTAAGTAGGTAGTGTAAGTAGATGATTGGTTGCAGAACAAAGTTGTGATGAATGGTTAATTTTAATGCTCAAATCTCTTGTTTTCATCACTTGGGACAAAGCATGGATCACAATGAAGACAACATATTAAGATATCAAAGTCAAATTAATTGACTTCCTCACTCTTTTTCCCCTAATTTTTACTAATTTCCCCTAAGTACAAAAGGCACCTATAACAAGTTAGAGGGGCTTAGAGCATTTCTCTAACATTTGGAGGGACTAGACCCTTGGCCCAATAATTTGAAATACCTATAGTACTTAAATCCCCTTCATCAATATTACCCCTCCATAAAGTCATTCATTCCCTTTATAAAGCTTTTCCTAAGTAAAATCCTATTTTACATAGGGAAATTAAATCATTTTATCTCAAAACCCACATATTGTACTAGCCTAAGTCATGAATGTTGTATGATGAAATGCTTTCAAAAACATTTTAACTTAGCACACATACATATCCTACTAAGTCATACTAACCATTAACTTGTATTATTATTTAACTCCCGAAAATTCACTCGTTTCCTGTATTATTATTTAAATCCCAATAAATATATATCCTCCTCCCTGCCATGACAAAAAAGAATTAATTAAATCATCTGGATTAATTAATAACTTTTAACCAATCACATCACCCCCAATGTAATTAAATCCTTTTAATTAACATCGGCCCCCCTCCATTAACCATCAGTCACTTCCCAATCGCCGACCACCATCCGATCAAATTTCTTAGATCTAATGGCTATCGCTCATATCACGCGGGCCCTTTGGTCAGATGTTAACACGCAACATGAGAGATTTCCAAAAATCGTCAATGCTACATGTCAATTGATAGATGGAATTGCATAGCCCTCCCTCAATACCACTAACCTCCCATAAGCGATGTGATTAAACCTGCTTACTGCCTCCCATAAATGACAAAATGTCACATCATCAAGTTGACGCCATCTATCTTTGTCACTAACCCGCCAAAATATTGACTTTGCATAGAAAGCAAGTGTAAAATATTTTTCGTCATTTATTCAAAACAATCCCATGCATGCATGCAACACGTCCAAAATCAATCAACTCATCCCCCAATTATCAACCACCTTGAACGTTGCCTTTCAACACCACTCCAGTCCACTGTGTGCATCCTGCAAACATAAAAATCATAGCTAGTTGCCCAGGAATAGGTATTTATCAGATTTTCTCTCGGAAACCCTGTTTTATATAAAATTCCTCTGAAATTGCTTTAGAACCTAAAGTTTTCAGTTCAATTGAGTTGTTATCTTAGTCCAAAACATCCCAGGCACCTCTGTCTTAAACAAATTTCATTGAAATATCCCAGTTTTGTCCCTAAAAACACAAGAACCAGGGATGGAAACCCCCGTGGCCCTAAATGTAGCTCCAATCACTACTCCTCACAGGGACTTGGACTACCTTCCCTTAGTGGATAAAGACTTCCAAATAAAAGACCTTCAATCTGATAAATTCCCCCTGAGAGTATATTGTTGATGCCAAGACGATTCCCTGAAAAATTATGATACCATAGGACTTTGGGAATCAAATATCCCAACGTACTTATTCCCTTTTGTGAACATTTTCCTGGACATTATCCATCAATGGCATGCCAATTAAAATCCTAACCTCAGAGCCATAATGTCCCCTGCCTAGTAAGTCCTGTTTAAAGTTACTTTTGATTCAATTAATGAAATGTTGTAGCTTCAGCCTGGGTAGAACCTCACCCTCATTTCCATTGCAGAATTACTAGAAAAATCCACCAAAATGTCTAGTTCTAAACTCAATCATATTTGTCATACTTTCATGGATAAGAATCATATACCCAAAGATCCCTCTCCCTACCTAACATGTTTCTTCATTGATATGGGCAAAGATATTGATAATATGGTTGTTGGCATTATGGGTTTCAATACTAGTGAGTTTGTTGATGAATTGACCCTAACTTTCATGACTATCTTCACCCTAGTCAGCCTCCTGTTGGCAAATATGACTATGCTACATTCATAGTTGACAAAATCCATGGCCAATTCATGAGGCTAGAGAATGAGAGAGTGTTCAAGTATTCTATTGTCCTGTATCACCTCTTCC
The DNA here is from genome assembly GCA_000404065.3 of Pinus taeda. NCBI lineage: Eukaryota > Viridiplantae > Streptophyta > Pinopsida > Pinales > Pinaceae > Pinus > Pinus taeda. The sequence goes on from APFE031221762.1 coordinate 66,074, forward strand.
TTTACTACCAAACTGACAAATTCTCATTCTTTGTGCACAAGCTTGATACCAAAGGTAACCCTAGGTCAGTCATTTCCTGGACCTCTATCTTTCACTACTCACCCTCCTCTTCCTATTCATATATAGATTTCATTGATCAGTTTGTCCATCCTATAACTACCATGCTGACAGGAAGCCCTCCTCCTAGAATCACTGATGACATCAAGAGAACCCTTTAGTTGTCAAAGCAGTATAGGATAGGTGATTGGTACTTATACTAGAATCATACTGAGATTAGAGTCTATGGGTGTGAACTGCCTCCCTACAAATTTCCCAAGTATGTCCCCATGAGATTATTTTCCCTGGAGTACTACAGGAAAATAATCAACTCTGATCAAATCCACTTCATGAAAGCAAAGAATAAAGCCCAACTGAGGACCAAAGACCACTTACGCCCATTTGTGTACAAAAATAGGAAAGAAGGGAAAGAAGCAGAAGAAATCATAGAAAGGAAGTTGCATTTAAAGAAAAGTTTTGTTTGGGCATATGATCCTCATAGTTTCATCTGTGATAGAAGGATAAAACACAAGTTGTCACCTTACATCCATCACGGGATCCTTGAAATAGAACAATATTCCAATTTAAATGAATGGAGGTAAGGAACATTGGTAGAACAAGATAGTGATAAAGTTGAAGTTGAAAATGTGATGAAAGATTTAGAGAAGAGACTTGACCTGGAATCCTTTGTACAAGTGCCTACAGAGTCCTCCCAAAGCCCAACACTAGAACATAGTGCTCCCATAGAAGAGCCTGCACAGAGGCAAGCTTAGGAAAGAAGTTCCCCTACATCAGAACAACAAGAAACAACAGAACAACGAGAGGAATCAGAGAAACCTGAAATCTTGGAAGAATTAACTCCACCACAGCCACTACCAGCTCAAATAAACTTGGGTGATCCTCCAGTACTACAGACTCCTCTAAATTAGGAAATAAACTTGAAAAGAGAAAGGGAAGTAGCTACCCCTTCTAGCAGACCCATAGATCAACCCTTTGCTAAGAGGGAGAGGTTGAATCCATATTGAGAGGAGGAATTCATTGGGGAGACTACAGAGAGCATGAGGAAGGAGGGCACAAATAGCTTACAAACATTCCCAACAGGTGGTACACCCTCAAGTTCACAGAGGCAAGTGCTGGAAAGACAACCTAGCACAGAGGTTTCATCCTTCAGGTATTCTTCCAAGTAGATTATATATATATATATAAAGGGGAAGTTTAAATATATCAAGACAGAGAATGAGCAGCTAAAGGCCCAAGCCTATGCTTAATATTTAAAAATGGCCCCTATAAACTAGACCAGACTGATGTCAACCTTTGACATCAAAGAAGGTAAAATGTAGATGAGTTTCTTGAAGCCCACAGTGCAACAGCCAAAATCCTTGGCAGATTATCTCAAAACTGATTTTGAGGTTTTCGCTAAAGACATCAACCTTATTAACTATATTGAAGTACACAAGCAAATAGGTGAGATGGTCTATTCAAGGTTGACCAGCAAAGCAATGATGGCTAATCGATTGCAAAATTCATTGAGCAACACTACAACCCAATTGCAACTGGAGAAAGCCTCGTCACAAGCAAAGGATAATAGAATAAAATCATTGGAAGAGTTAGTAATTGAGTTGGGTCATGACCCAAAGGATGTTAAGGTAGCAGAAAGATTAATCAAGAAGAAATGAAGGCATATCTACACTTAGAAAACAACTAAAATTGCCACCCCTCATACACCCTCAAACTACTGAGATTATAGAGAAGAAAAATGAAGAAGAACTTATGGACTTGGTCTTTATGTTAAACGAGAAATTGAAGGAAATAGAGTAGGAATTGGGGAAAGCAGTGTAGTCAGGGCAAAGTGAGTTGACCATCTAGCCCCAAACTGTAGTGCCTATAGTTTCAACAATAACCCCTTCCACTATGGAAACTAGTTTAGCACCAAACATTCCTTTGGCAACAACCACACCAATGGAAGGAACATGTACAACACAGACAGGTACATCAACACAAAGCATAGAGGAATTAATTAAGTCAACGGAAGAAATGAAGCTCCAAGTAACAGAGCTATAGAAGGTAAAAGAGAAGTTCACTACTTTGGATCTGAAATATGGTTTATCAAAGACAAATTATGCAGAGGAGAGAAGACAAAAAAAGGCATGGCTAAACAAATCAAGACATTAGAGAAGGACCTGACATTTGACAGGCCTTTAGCAGATATCAAGAAAATATTGTGGACCAATATCATTGATTCCATCAATGATATTTGGTCATCCATTCAAGTTATTTTTGAACAGATTGATTTAGTAAAGCTTGCTCTTGAAGAAATTCAGAAGACCAGAGAAGAGCTGGGTAGAAAACTTGAGGAAGCAATCAGATTAATCAATTTCCTGAACAGTAAAAGCAGGCAACAGTTAGAACAATTAGATATTGAGGATAGGACTATTAACATATTCAAACTAAATAAAGTGATGACCAAAAGGAATCTGATGCAAGGCCAAGAATGTAGATGTCAAAGCATGCAGGAAGATATAGATGAGTTCATGAGAAAGTTTGACATCTTAATAAGTAAAGGACTCCCAATCCCTTTAGTCATCATTGATAGGCTAATGATTTAGATTGATTACATTGATAAATTACATCATCAGGCTATTTCATCTTCAGCCAAGGCATTACCAATAGGAAAAGTGTTGTATGATGGTTTAGATAACCTCTTTTTTATTGAACATGAAGTAAAGCACTTATTCCCAGTACAACCCCATTTTGTGAAGTATACAGAGGCAGATAAAATTTACAGGAAGTTGATAAGAACAAAAATACCAAAGGATGAGTGGTGGACCAACATGACTAGCATCCTATAAATTTCCATGACAAAAATGTGGTAAATAGAAATATTTACCATAGTAAATTTTGGTAAAAAGGATGAATGTTGGTAAATAGGTAAACTGTATCAGATACATGTGAAAGGGTATCAGTTGAAAAGTTCAAATCGGATGTCCAACATAGAGTTACTAGGGCAACAACAAGATGCACATTCATAGAGCTTGCCTCCAACTCCTTCAACAAAAACATGGACATCAACAATCAGTTCACTATTTGTTTCTATATTCAAGACCATCTGTCTCTATATTTGTGTGTAAATATCTTCTATATTCCTAGAATAAATATCATTTAGTTATGAGATATTTTGATGTAAATTTTGTATAAATACTTCTTTATTCAAAGTATGAGGGGTGGATTCTATAACATTTCTGTAACTCTACACTGTCAAGTGAAGAAAGCTTTTGTACTCAAGTCTAGATTTTTGTTGGAAAAGGAATAAAAGTTGAGGACATTTCATGATATTCATGTGTAGTCTAATAGCAAATAAGTATTCTATCCTTGTTATTTATGTGTTTTCTACATGTTTTAATGTTCCATGCATCTCAAAACTAAATGGTAAAATAGTCAAAGTATATTAGAATTAGCTTCATTTCTCTCTACTATCAACAGTATGCCATTTACATGTTTTCCTCTAAACTATTTCGGTAAAGGAATTCTTAAATGCTCCTCTATCCCTGTAGTTTTCTTTAATAAGTCCCTAGTATAGGATTCTTAATTTCCTTATGTTGGTTTACCTATCTTCCCCTCTTCTTTCTAATCCTAACTTGAGGATTCTTAAACCCTCTTGTTTTGAATAGAAATATCATCCATTTAAGCCCTAAATTTGTTTTTACTCTACTATCCTGCTTGTTGAAATCCCACCTCAGCAATTTGACTTCATCCAGTGAATTCTCCCAGATTGACTCCATAGCCCAATGTCCTGAAGCCTAGTTTTCCCATTTGTTTTATAATTCCACCAATCTCAAACAAAACAACCATGAACATTTATAACTAACATAAAATCTTTTCAAATAAAGCTAAATCATAAAGAGAGAGTCCTCTCTTAGTATAGATTGGGTAGATTCTGTACTTACAAGATTGGTTTGTGGTTACCTCAGACCCCTTTCCTTCTTCCCATAACTTCTAAGGAAAATCGAAGTGATAATGCATACTACCATTGATAATGAAGTTGTGAATGATCAACAGGACTTAGATGCATTGAGGGGATGTGGCTTGTTGAAAATTTTCAAAATGCCCAATATGAAGGCCAACACCTACTTACTTGAAATGCTAATCCACAATTGGAGTATCGAAGATGATTCATTTATGATTGATCAAATGCCTTTGAGGATAGAGGTGGAGGATATTTACTTTATCACTGGTCTATCCCGGAGAGGAGAGGTTGTACACTCGACTAGCCAGACATGAGGTAGTATTTCAGTGGAAGACTACATTCACATTTATTGTCCTAGGCATCTTGAAAAAATTAGAAGTTGAATTCCAATAAAACATGTGGAGAGCTTATCCTTGAGGATTCTACTATTCACCATAGCCAGGATAGATAGATCAACCTCATTGCACCAAACTTCACGAGTATCTATGAGCTTGGTCGTCGAGTGCCTCACCATTATTATTGGTGTACACCTATTCTTTCCAATATGAAGAACCAACTATCCTCCATTTCGAAAAGGTAGACCAAAAATTTCAGATATGGACCACTTTATGCTCCTTCTTCTTCTAGAAGGTGCCTGGGTTGTGTCCCAGAGTATCAGTCTCTATCAGTAGCCCCTAAGATCCATGGATGGGTAGGTGGGCCGATCTGATGAAATGCCTTGGCGGCGGGGACATGCCAAAGACTGCTTTCGATGATGATTTCTTCTCCTGGTGGGAACAACAAATCATCAGCGTGGATGACTATTCCTATGCTAGCATGGATTTCAGAGGAGATCCAGACTTGGTGCTGCCACCAAACACATCATGGGGAGAGATAGGTAACCATTTTTTAAGTTTTTATCAATATTTTAATATTTTTATGTTTTTTAAATATGAAAATGAGCTTAGAAATATTTTTGATGGGATTAAAATATTGAAATAATGATCATGTTCCAGATGTGGGTCCGGTAAGACCAGACGGATTTCCCTAGCACAGGCATCGTAGAAGAGGTGTCGAAGAGGCATATGCTAAGACAGAGAGGGTCTTATACACAATCCAAAGAAACTTGGTGAGATTGACTCACTAGGTAGCGACGGTGGTCGTAGAGACCTACCTGAGGAGATGCAATGCCATGTGGTAAGAGTACCATGAGACTAGGTTCACATACTTCGGTGTGTGGCCAACGCAGTAATCACCTTCTTAGCCTCTCATCCTGAGTTAGGTCAATAGATAGACTGGACATGATTATGGGCATTTAATCCCAATTTTCTCTATTATTTTTGAACACTTTATGTACACACGGGTAGTCTTATGATATATATATATATATCTATATATAGTTCCAAATTTTTTTATGTTTTTTTTTTTTAAAATTGATGAATGATTGATATCACAACAATTTCATACAAAATATGCACAAAAATATAATATATACAAAGAAGTAATTGCTCGGTCGAAACCTAAGAAAAATGCCTCTTAAGGTAGAGCCCATCAAGGGGCTCCGCCAGCTTGTTCCTAGATATGTTTATAGGTACAATCCTTGAGCCGACCAATATATTACCTTCAGCAGATAATTATGTCAGAGCCAAAGGAACTGTACCGACATCACTAGTAAGCAGATTGGAGGACCTATATTCAACTACATGCGAAGGAGGACAAAAATATGAATGATGATGTAAATCTTCCAATGGTCGATATACAATCATCATTGCTTCAAAAATTGCTTCGTTATATGGAAAAACTAGATCTAAGAAATCCAAAGCAGAAGTGGAGTCGAGGGTCCAAGCAGGAGCCACATCACCATCCAACTCCTCCTCCTTCGAAGGAGTGGGATGGTCGTTTGTAGAGTTATCGATAGATTCATATCGAAGTTCTGCTGCAAACATAGGAGATGCTATTCCACCCACCTCACTTTCATCTAATGTGGTCGCAGACGAAGGTCAGGTTCCAGGATCTAATAGACAATGAGTTCAAATAAACTCTTTCTATAAAGGCTCCTTAGAGGATGAAATTATATCGATTCTAGCTGTAGGAGGGGGAAAATCAAATACACCCATCAAGGAAGAATACATCCCAACTCCTAGATTCTCTATAGGTTGACAAAGATTATCCACCAATGGAACGGTAGAATCCAAAGCTGCCGAAGGATCACCTAGAGAATAATCCAATTGATCAACTTTAAGAATTCTCCCCTCATGAGGAAAATAGAGGACACAGAATAAATATGACACTACGACATCCATTTCATAAATCCAATTCCTCCCTAAGAGGAGATTTTAATCCAGGTTGGCATCAACAATTTCTACTTCGATATTAATGAACTTTCCTCCAACACATATAGGAAAAGTCAGGATAATCCCATGTGGCCTATGAGAATGTCCGTAAAAAGTTGTCAAGAGAGTGGGTGAAGGAACAACCGAAGGCGATCTAATGGCCTTCCAACATGACGTAGACATTATGCATGTGGAAGCTCCCTCATCTATAATTGTTTGAAAAAAATTAGTTTTTTGGTAAGTAGACTTTATTTAAAAAGCCATATGATGAGGAAGTTACTTTTTGACATTGGGCATATCAAAAGTGAGCACTAAAGAATTTTTTGGATCTATTGCCCCAATCGCTAAAAGTAAAGCACTTTGTTGAGTTGGACACGACTGGAGTACCTCTAAAGCAAACATAGCTCAAGGACTCTGATCCAGATCTTCTACAATCGAGTAGTTCTGGGATGCCCTAGCATTAGGGTTGATAGTAGCATGCTTGGTGGAACCTTTTAGTTCTGAGGTATAGACTCAACACAGGGTCACTCAATATGAATTGGGTCCATAGTTTTGGGAACATATTTATCCTTAAATGTTTCTGCTTCACCATAATCACGTGACTGTGTAGCCACCTTGACATGAGAACTCATCATGAAAACATTTGAGGAATTATCCCCCTCCTAGTTTCCCCCGGCAGAGGTACCAGCTTTTGAGTTTGCTTCAGCAAGCAACTACTGCCCTTGGGGGAAAGGGTTAGTTAAGACAACTTGGGAGATAGAAGACCCTTGCTACACTAACAAGCACTGAGCATCTTGAATTTTCAAGTAGAGATGAGTCAAATGATCTCCACTGCACAACTTCCATGGAAATTTAACTTTCTTCTTAGACTCTTTTTTACCCTCATCGACACCATTTCCGGGCTTATTTGCATTACCATTCCCTTCCTAATTATTCTTTTTACCTTGTTCCTTCATCTTCCCATCGCATTGTCGATTGCCTTTGGGGTTAGAGACCTACATGACATTTATGGAAGAAGGTTGGGAAGGTGAAGTAGTGGATGGTGCAGCTTGATTGGAAGAAGCAGTTTGTAGAGACAACTGTTGCAATTGGTTCAAGAGGTTCACCATATTGGCATCAACCAATCCAACTATAGCATTAGCATGAGGGCTTGGCTTCAGTTTGGATACATCAACCTTAGATCTACAAGCATCAGGGAAGATTTTTTGAAGAGTCCCAGACTGAGAATATATCAGTTCTAACTGTTGGGCGTGAAAGATAGCTTGCTCTTCTGAATAGACATCAGACATAGAAACATCCTTGGAGATCTCGAGTTGTAATGATTTTAAAAACCATTCGAGATAGAAATCAGGTGGAATTTTGGCTTTGATGAGCCTCTTTCTCTGTCTCCATTCCTGAATATGATACGAAATGCGGGTAGTCGTGTCTTGATGAAAATTGGCTAGAAGTTCAGTTTCGGCTTTGTAACAGACATGCAACTGAAAATGGTTTAAGAAAATGTTAGCCAAATCGGCCAAAGAAGTAAAAGTGCCCCCTGGAAACTCTATATACCACTTAGCCACATTTCCTATTAAGGTGCATTGAAATAACCTCAACCTGATCGAATCATTGATCAGGGAGTTTGATGAGCACCATAAATGGAGTGTGGTTACATGGTCGCTTAGGTCTTCACCATTTTTCCCTTCGAATTTCAGGATATCCGATGGAAGTTTGGTTTTGGTTGGGACTAGAGGCCGAGTCAGTTTGTATCTTATTGGATCATTTATCAACTTAGTCAAGTCTGGTAGACTAAGCGTGGCTAGAAACAGAAGTCATGGAGGACCTTGGGGATTCCACCCAAATGGCGTGGGGTTCCCAAAAGTTTGAAAAGAATGGCTTGGGTTTTGAAAGGAACCAGGTTGCCCGAAATAACTGTTAGAACCTACTAGACCAAAAGGTGATCGTTATGGTCCAACAAAACTCAGTGTTTGACAAACTCCAGCTGTAAATCCTCTGTAACAATAAAGTTTCCCCCTAACGAAGTATTGTAAGGAGATGACAGCCCCTGTTAAGGGTTCCGAGCATTAGCTAAGGGTGAAAAAATTTGAAATGAATTGGCCAAGGAGTACAACACATTTCGTTGTTGGCCAAAAAATAGATTCCCAGCTCCTATCCCACTAATAGCAGGGTTTGTCCAACTCTAAAAAGGATTGCAACCTTGAATTGTAAAAGGAAAAGGCTTAGATCCTACTATCAAATTGGAATGTGGTTTATGACCACTTCCAAATGGGAAACCCTAAAAATAAGCCGATCCACTCATCATGAACATGGAAGCGGTTGATGGTACATTCAATGGAGCTAAAGGAATACCTTGAGAGGGTATTCCAAAAGGGAAGAATAAAAAATTAGATGCATTAGCTTGGTAACTTCCACTCGTCTACATAATGTAAGTAGACCCAAATAAGGATGTGTTGGTAGTAGACCCAAATAAGGATGTAGAAGGGATGGAAATAGTTCCTCCTTCTTGCACTGATATGGGAATCTGCATACTCATAGAACTCATGGTGGATGCCATGCTTCCACTAGTGGTCATCAAAGCGACAGATGTGTGTGGACCTGGGCTTGAAGGCTTGTGAGTCATAGTTCCAATGTATAAAAATATGTCTGGATGATTAGGAGGGAGAGGAGAATTCAGGGCCACAACCGACTCTGAAAGCTCTTCCACTTCAATATTTTCTTTCGATTGGAAGAGTACTCAAGAAATAACTCGTGTGTTCCTCTCTAACTCTGTGGTAGTACCAGGTCTCTCTTGTACACTAATGCCCCCTAGTAGAGGATCAATCTCAGATGTGCCAACTACCACTGGTTGAAAACCACTGGCAGAATCGCTCCTACGCCTTTTAGTAGAAGGCTCTGGACTCGCAGGTGAAATCCAATGAAGTCTATGGGACCGTCTAGGTGGTCAGTCATCTACTTTGAATTATTTTTATAAGATCTACTTAAAGCCTCAAGAAAATTGAAAGCTAGGCTAACTGGGAGCATAGAACACACACTAAAAATGTCCCTAAAGAAATCAGCAATCAAACAACTTCCAATTATTTCCACTCCGGGTGATTAGGACCAGACACCAAAATACAAGAAAGTGAATAATATGGACCTTCCGAAAATAGACTGGGGTAATTACGCCCTAGGTCTACTAGCAAAGGTATCAGAGGTAGTTACGCTAACCTCCAGACAACAGCCTTTGTCGGTGCAATCCCCCAAGCTTTGCAAGGGTGCCCTCCAGAAGTACTATTGAACGTGATGCAATGTCAACCTTAGGTGCTACAGGATTGCCCTCCATAGCCACCTGTGTAGGTCCCTAGGATAGGCAACTAAAGGCGCCAACGTGTATCAGAAAATGGGCGAAACAGTCGTGAGGTAAGATCCGATAAGTAAGAGAGGGGGTATCTCTCATTCTTATCTTCACAAACCCTCATGCTTAACTCCCAGTCACAAAGCTTTTCTGATCTTCCTAATTCTATTAGATTTCACTCTTTAATCAAACTTCTATGTTTTACAATTTAGAGTGGCCTTGGAGAGTTTACTTTCCTCTCACCTAATCCAAGGCCCTAAATAAACCTAAAACTTGTTGGTTTATTTTGATGATAATACAAAAAATTATAGTTTATTTTCTTAAGCGCTTGATTTTAAGTGGTTGTTCTTTTTAAGTCAAAGGGATAATATGGAAATGAAACTGATAGTGTTTGTATGACACAAAAGAAATTAATGAAAAACTAACTTATATGAAATGCACTTGTTTGTTCTTTGATGAAAAGAAACTTCTACTTGGGTTCTAAGAAACTCCTATAAAGCAAAAAAAAATTCCCTACACTGAAAAAAACTAAAAAACACAGTTGATGCTTTAATAATGCAAAACTACCCTAACACAAGGTGTACATGATAATGCAAAATCCTAGATCACTCTAAAAAGAAATGAAAGCAATTGTTTATAAGCCAACTTAAAGTGTTTGAAAAGAATATGAATTTTGAATAAAAAATCTTTCCCAAACAAGAAGGATTAATCAAAAGATCACAAATCACTCTCAAAACCAAAAGAAACCAAAAGCAAGCTTGGCAAAAGAAATAAAAAACAATGTTTTCTTAAGAACTTTTCTTTTCAAGAAACAATGAAAACAACTTTTCAAAAGCACTCAAAATGCCACTAAAGACTCAAAGACCAAAAGCAAAGCACAAGGAAACTTTGTAAGTTACCAATTCAACACAGATAAAAACTTGAACAAAAAGAGTTTCACTTGCACAAAATGATCCACAAGTAGCAAAAGAGCTTTGAGAAATTGATCAAAAAGTCAGGAAAGAGACATTTTCAAATTCATCAAAAATAAACTTTCAAAAAGTGAAAAAAGATGCAAGCCCTCAAAATGACAGAAAGAAAAGCAAGTAGACCAATAATCAAGTTTGACACAAAGATTGAGAACAATATGTTGTTCTAGAAGACCAAAACAACCAAGAACCTTGACAAGAAGCCTCATGTGTTCAAACACAAATCATAAAACTCACTCAAAAGCAAACCTAGACCAACAACTTTTCAAAGCAGGAGAGAATTCAAAACAGTAAGCTCACTGAATAATTAACTTCAAAAGATAGAAACTGACCACTTACAAACCAAACAGACCAAGAAACAAATCTTTCTTGGCAGAAAGATTTGAAAAAAGCATGCACAAAATTGTATATGCAACTGTGTCCCTACACAGGTGCATGTACACACACTTATGAGAAAAGAAACTCGCGTATACGCGGTTTCAGTTCACATAAACAAGTGTGTGTACGCTTCTGTAAATAGGCAAAGGTGCGCATATTAAGTCTTACAAAAAAAATAAAAATAAGGCCTAATAAAAAAGATCAGACTTGAGGTCTAAGTTCCTGTAGGAGCAGGCAATACTGACATAATAAGCAAACCAAGAACTGAGCCCTGATTGGCACTAAACAACCCAAACTAGGAATAACAAGATTGTTATCCCTAGTATGGTCACCAATTTTGTTATGGGAATAAGTCCCCTAGGGCTTTGGGTCAGAACCCCAGCAGAGGAAGAGTAATCTACAACAAGAAACACACATACAACTTAGGAAACATGCTTAAATAAAAAAACTCTGCGAGGATGAACATAGTTGAATGTCCTTTTTTTGGGTAGTTCCAGCCAGGGTTCGAACCCTCTACAACTCCTGATGATATTTGATTCTGCAAATCAACCAATTCGAATACACATAGCAACATATATATAAAGAATTTTAATGAAATAAACTTTATATCATATAATTAATGGGTTAGTTATACATCAAAATAGTCATTCATACATGAGCCATAATAATAACATCTGATGCATAAACAAATTCGATCTCAGGAACAAGACAATGTTTCTTCTATTGTAGAAAACTATAATAAACATGGAAAGAGTTCACCTGAGTCTTCCTCTTTCGGCTCCAAGCGGAACCATCCTCCAGGTCTGTCCAGTCCCAGTCTTCAACAACCTCCTTCCATAACTAATACCATGATATCTCAAGCATGTGGGAGAATATCAACACTCAAGGAAATAAAGGTTTCCTGAAGTTGGGGAAGTTCTTGAAGCACAGGGATACTTCAGACTTAATCATGTGATAATCTCAGTATAGTAATTCTATCTCTTCTCTCCTCCTTAAGGCCTTCCCATAGAAGTCTTTTTATACTTCTCCCAAATTAGTTTTTTAGTTGGGAAACAGTTGGGCCATAGGAACTAGGAAGTAATCAATAGGTAAAACCCATGAACTCTGCCCATAGTTAAGGAAAAAAAAAAAAAATTAAGTGTTTTAACACATATATGTGAGTTGGGTATTGACTATCCTACGTGTACACGCTTTTATCATAGGGAAAAGTAGCGTACAGGGAGTAAAACATTGTTTTTAAAATATTTGGACCAAATCTAGAAGGAGGGGTTTCCCTAGGCCATAAACCAAGCATCACAAATACGAAGGGTGACATTTGGAGCTATAACACTTGCATCCAAGGGTTTCTTCTCCCAAGGCAGCATGCAAAGGAATCCCTTTTTTCAGGGATCTATGTTTAGTAGTTGGAGGTCACATGCAAGGATCATTTCAGAAACCTCCCAACAAGTGTCGCTTTCCCTAGATTTGTGGCATGTGCATCACAACCTCAATGTTATCAAAACTCATCATCGAAAACTACAAAGCTCATTCCTCACATCAACCTTGTAGTTCTAACATCCCACATCACATCTAGGAGCAGTCAGCACATTCAGCTTAGGTGTTTTGGGGTAAGTTCACTTTCCGTGACTTGTGTTCCATTTCTATTGCTTTTTGTGTTTTCGCTTATGTGAGTATTGTTTTCTTGGTTTCTTTGAACACTTTTTGTCATTTACATGTATACTAGCTTGTCATAGCACTGTTTCAGTTTTCGTTGCTATCTCACTACTAGCACATGCATGAAGTTGTTTTTCATGAACAGTCACTGATTCAGTGACTCGCCTCACCCACATGCATGCATGCTATTATGTTTTTTGAATCTGTCATTCTCCATTTTCATGCATGATTTTTCACTTATGCTTACACTTAGTATCACCATGCATTCACACTTACATTCACTTTCAGTTGCTCATCAACGAGTATGAGTAGCCTTCGCCCAGACTCTACCTCACCAAGAGCTTGACCAAGACAACATTGCACAATCCTGAGAGGGAAGGCTCTATCTTCCTCTTAGGAAATGCATATTTATGCCTAGGCACTATCCTCTATGACTTTTTTGCTTATTTCTGAGGGGCAATGATTGCTAGCCCAGAAAATTATGCAATGCAGTCACTGAGCCTGCAGCCATTGCCAGCTGAGATTGTGCATTCAACAATTCTAGTAGTCAGTAGCCAGACTGTAATGTGCATTGCGTAGTTCCACAATCCATTCAATCTCCCAGTAGCCTAGGCTATGCCTTGTGTAGTCTTGGGAGTCTGTCTCTCGACCTCCCGGCTGAAATTGCGCAACCTTCATTATCTGTCACACAGGTATGTTACTAGTTAGTTCTCAATTTTAGTTTGGTTTTCGACTGACAAATTTCTTTCCATGAGTTTTGCAATGTCTCCAGGTATTGCAGGTGTTCATCTACCTCTTAGCAGTGCAGGGACAATGGTTTCTAAGAGGGTAGAGTTAAAGACACCATTCAAAGCATGCCTGGATATGCAGTCAATCAAATGTCTATGAGCTTTCCTACTTACAAAGATATCAAGTTGTTAGTTGACAAGAACATCAAGATATCATAGCAAGCAACATCATGAATAGTAGCCAAAGGCAACATACCAAACACAATGAATACAATGAATACAGTGAATACAACAAACACAATGAACGTAGCGAGTGCAGTGAATGAAATGAATGCAAGAGGAAGGTTGTTGACAACACGGAGGCAAAACAAAGCTGCAAGATCAAGCAGATCCACTGATAATGAAAGAAACTTTGGAGATTCGGGCTATGAGGTGATGACATGACATGAAGATCGCACGGAGACTAAGAATGGAACAAAGAAGGAGTTGCATGTGTTGAAGCAACAACTCAAGAAGAACATGAAGCTACACAGACAAAGGAATGAGTTGAAGTAGGAATAGGAACAAAAGTGGATACAACATGCACTCACGGATGAAACTACGTCCATACAAGTTAAAGATCCATCCCAGTAGTTGACATGGAGTAGACATGTTGAGCAGTGTTGTTGATCGCATGCAAGAGATTTAGTAGCATGCATGTCATTATGCGCATGCATGCAATCTAGCACTTTCAACACACTCACCAAGGCAAAGACAAAAAGAAAGTCCAACTGGAGCTGAACTTGTACTTTGGCAATTTGATGCACATGATCACCAACACACACTTGAAGATCAACACAGAAATTATGCATCAGCGTGTTGTCGGTTCAGCTACGCCTAAGAAGACCATGCGCATGTTAGCAAATGAATTGGATGAAGGAGCCAAACCAATGCACCGGTTGCAACAAAGGCAAGAGTTCGCTTCAGCAAGATGTCACCATGAGGTGCATGCACACCATCATGGACAACCAAGCTTGGCATCAACACCACCTTCACTATCACAAGCATGTCAAAGAGTTTTTCTCACCACCTTACGACCCTTTGCTTAGACTCCTACACCAAATGGTTTGAGGTCTAATTGGGACTTCTTACCAGGGAGATCCCCTTGACATGTTAGCAGGTCCAGCACCATCAACACAACCACAGGGGATATTCCCTATATTTGATGTTATCTATGAAGGAATAAAAATATTTTAATATTATCCTTTAATTAATTGTGGGCCGAATTATAAATAAGATAATATTTTAAGAAAATATAGGTGGTAAGGTTTACAATATGTGAAACTTATTGAATAAATAAATCATCAATGACTAAAATATAAATGACAAATATGCATAATGCTCCATATATAGCATGATGGTTAGAAAAGAAATTAGAGTTATAATAAAAACAACAAAGATGTTATCACCGAAAAAATGTTTTTGTATCCATTTGTTAATAGGTCAATCGAAATACACTATGTAGGATGAGTTTTTCCACGGTAAAATCCACCTTCCTTGTAGGAAATAATTTAGTAGACCTTTTTTCCTAAATTATTTCTCATTTAAATCTAAAAACTCCATGAGAATAATTAAATAAAACATTATTTATTTAATATTCTCAAGGAATACTTATTAAATCATTCTTTGGTGATTATTTCTTATCAATTTTGACTTAATCATCGTTGAATAATTAAATAAATCATTATTTATTTATTATTCCTCAGTTATTCTCTATTTTCCTTATGAGATAATTGTTAAATCATTATTTAATAATTATTTCAAATTCATATTTGTTATAATTCTCACAAAGTGATTAATACATTATTTTTATTTGCTAATTACTTCAACCACTTTCTAAATAAAAATATTTGACCATTTTAAATATATTTTCCCTCTCAAAAAATATAATAAAATAATCACAACAACGAGATTTTGATTTAGTCAATAATATTTTATTATTTTCTAATTTTCAATCTACTCCAATATTTTATTATAAATAGAGGGTTTTCTCTTCATTCTTCACCATGACCATTTTTATCATACTCATTGTCATCTCATAGCATTTGAACTCCCACTTTAAGTCAAGCATCTTTTTGTTTTCTTTTCTACCCATTGGATACCACAAATTAAGAGAGAGAAGCACATTATTGAAGCGCAAGGTCAAGAAGGACCCATCCCACAGAGGGGGTCTACATACCCAATTCTGTAATCACTCCTTACCAGGTGTATTATTCATGATTAATAAAATTGATCTTTCTTATTCTCCATTGGGTTGTTGTAGTTATATTTCTATTGTTATATGTTTCTATTTGTATGTCATATTTTGTCTATAGGGTTTTTCTAACATTTTGTTGTAGATATGAATCATGGGCATGGCCATGTTTTCTTGTTAGGGTTATAAGCTACCTATAACTTAAGGGATTTTGGTAAACTTCTACATTTAAATATTTACACTAATGAAATAAACAAGAAAAGTTATAACATGTTGGCTTATATATATCAAATTGAAATGTGCAGTGAAATCATATGATATTGTGCACTTATATTATCTCAATTTGCAAAAAGTAAATCAAAATGTTGACTGAAATCTTTCTAAACAATATATATTCAAGAAATATTAAATCAATGATATGTATGAAGGATTAAAACTGTGATCATGTCATATCATCATTACTTATTCAAGTTTGTCAGTAAAATAAGATAAAGTAAAAGAACAAAGTAAAACATATAAAAAAATGGTATTATTATTATTCAAATGAAACATACAAGGAAATCATAGATATCATGTATCAGTATAATTGCCACTTACAACATGTCACTGAAATTTTGATCTAAACCCTCTACATAGTTTATATTTAAGAAGTATTAAATCACATATGCATGAAATATTTAATGTATAATCATTTCAAATTAGTAACCACTCACATTTAATTGATAAACTTCAAGTGCTTCATGAGTTATATGTCACATGTAGTTATTCTAATTCCCCTATACCTATGGGACCTCACCCCAATGCTTCACTAAGATAGGAGGTTTCTCAACCCACCATCATGATTCTCCCTCCTAATTTCAAGATGATAGATAGTTTTGCACCCATTCTCTACCTGTGATCATCCATGGGATCAATTTATTCATACTCTTTAGGATATTTTGAGTGTGCTTCTTTAGAACCATACTCTAAAGACACTTTAGTCTCAATATCAATGGATTTTACATCTACTTCTCATCATTCTACCATAGATGTTGCGTATGTGAACCATGTCTCCCATGATGATGACTGGTTTAACCACCCCTTACTTCAAACCCAGTAATTTGAGCCACATCCACATTGTGTCCTTAACATTGCCACACAATGTTTGGGTAAGGGGGCACCCATGTTCAAGAGTCTAGGAGAACAAATTATCCCCAACCCTCTTATCGCATCTGGTAATGTTGACTCTAGTGCCACTAATCATCCCCATTCTAAAGAACTTATAGATTCCATATCACTCCATATTTCCCTGGAGATAGTCCACTTAATCATTCCTCCATCTTACATCAACAACCTAGTCCCTTAGACATTGTTTTTGGTCAAACATTGTGTCTTCTAGGAGAGAATTTGTTCATTATATCTAAAGCCACTCTTTGGTATAATGACACAATTTAGTACAATTTACCTATATATGTAGGGCCATATGAGATTTATAATCCATAATTTCATTTCTCTCACTACATCTATCCATTATTCCCATAAGAAGAAAACCATAAACAACAAATTACGATGACACCACATCGTGTATAACCATATTATGTACCTCCATAATATGTATTTAGAGTCCATTATTATAAATACATATGGCATGTCCATAAAATGCTACAACCATACATACAACCATGGGGGGGCACATATGCCCCTACATCTACTCATCATCCTTTGGAGGATCTCATGCTAGTGAGGTCAAATGC
Organism: Pinus taeda; assembly: GCA_000404065.3. NCBI lineage: Eukaryota > Viridiplantae > Streptophyta > Pinopsida > Pinales > Pinaceae > Pinus > Pinus taeda. Next base: position 83,413 of record APFE031221762.1, read on the forward strand.
TTGAATCACATATTCAAGCACTTGGAACACAATGATGCTCCTTAAGATCATCCAAATGGGGGCATCATTCCCACCTTTCCATACCCGATAATTCCCCTCCATCATCATACACTAGGGGGGAATATCTCATGTTTGGGGGCATGATGACCCCTTGGCCACCTTCTCATTGGATTAATATCAGTCTTAGCCTAGACCTCAATGATCTAGGTATGGTCTATTATTGTTTCATTCTTTCGATAGTTTGTCCTACTAGCCTCTCCAGTGAGCCATATACACATCACATATCATAGATGTTTGACACCATATCTTCAAATATTGTACTCTATGTGATGCTACACTTACCACCATGTTATACGGGATATACTATTGTGAACAAAAGTATCTCCCCTAGGTCGGTGGCTAACCTAGAACAACAGAGGGACAAGGAACACAATGATTTTCCTTAAATTAAATAGATGAAGGAGTGATGCATACCTATAATTCTCATGCACTTCGCTCCTTCTTTAGCTTGTAAGCTCTAATTCTAGCTTTGAATGACAAAATTAGAACCTGCATAGTTAGATAACACAAGCCAAGAAACTACGAAATCTATGCAGTATCATCTAAGTAATTCATCCAATAGATCAACATGGTATTGAAATATATGAAATAACATAATAAAATATAGGAAAATAATGAATTCTTTGCATTAATATAAATGGAAAGGGATTACAACCATAAGTGGCAGTTAATCTTGTAGAAGAGCTCCTCCAAGTTGTTGACTTATCCTTTCCTTGTCGCAATATGCATCTCCAATCACCCTAAATGCATAAGATAATAACCACTCATTGTAGCATCATAAGGGTAGAATCACTCTCCAAAATCCCACCCCCAACCAAATAGAAGGATGGGAATATAGAGAGAAGGCAAGTTGGGAGTTATTATCCAATTACCAATCTAGGGTAAGAGATCCACCTTCGATGGACGGATCAGATCAAAGGATAAATGGCGAAAAATCCAATGCAGGGAATGATAGGATATGAATATTTATCCAAGGTAAGTTGTTGAAATGACTTCTAGAAACTCCTAGAAGGGGAAGCTTCTGGAATCCTAATCATTCTCCCGGATTTCTAGAACCGATGGCAATGCAAAGTGGAGCAACCTATTGATGACCAATGCATGCCACAGTGGAGTAGCCTATAGGTGAACGCACCCTAGTAGGCTTACAAGGAGTGTTGGTCCTGAAATTGGCTCAGATGAAGCAATTTAGGGCTAAAATTTTGGGGGATGAAGGGAACATGCTTAGGGCTTTGTGAAAGATGGTGAAAAGGGGGAATAGGATGTTGATTGATCCCATTAGGAGGCTTACTGATCGGATGTGACAAAATGGCCTATAAAATAATTCCCCCTAATGTGCAAAGTTGGAGATGATGGTTGATGATTGAAGTGCTTTACCTTGTGACAAGTCAGGATCAAGGAAAACCAAAGAGACTCATCTATTACAATACATTTACGACATGACATATTTTTTTGTTGAGGGAGACATACCCATACTCATCTCATAAGCTAACATAACATGTATAATGATCAAAAGACGTGTCCACAGATACAACTGGTGGACCCATGACTAGATAAGTGTCTATATGATCATGTCCATCATACATTGTGATATTCGTATAATCTTGAAACCATGGCCCGAATGGCAGAAACTAGATCTGTGGTATTCTATCTCATTCACACGACCAACCAATGTAAGAATCTAACCATGTGAATCAATGAGCTGGAGTCGAACATGGTAGACATGATATGATTACCAGCCAATGATATATTCTGTTAACAGATGTGAGAGAAACCGCCGATGATGTTAATGGCTCTCAAGGTACTATCATACAACCCATATGGTGTGAATGAATGAGTTGATGTCGAACACTACAGAAAATCTTTCGGTCGAAGGCCATTCATGTAAACCTATTACCGAGAGTGAGGAAACTTGCAATTGATATATGAAATAACCAAGGTACCAAAGGTGTGTTTCTAAGTCAACTTCCTAGATGATGTGATGATGTCAACAGGAAGTGACCCATCGCAGGAGGGCCTTGATGTATCCCTCATCAACAACGCGAAATTAGTATGATGATCGAGACAAAATGGTTAGAATGATGTTGACATGGAACTAGATGAGGAAAGATAGACATGAAATGAAGGCTTAATATTATTGTAGCAGAGATCAATTGAATTACTTATCTTGAACACATCAGTGACACTGAATGAAGTTGGAAGCATTGACCCAAAAATGAAATGGAGGCTCTGAAAACAGTATGATAACAAAAAGACAAGCAGATTACCCAACCCAATAGCCAGAGAGATGAAGTGGAAGAGTGTCATATTCAAAAGTGACTCACTACCATTAGAAAAATGGAATCCCCAGTTTTTCTAATTTCCTCAACCATACTGGTCAGTACCTCTTTATTTTTTAACGAGATTGAGGAGGATAACATATGCTTGATTTGTAAGTTCATCATTCATATGAATCCCTCTGTGTATATTTAATGAACTAAGAGAAGGTTTAGTTCAATCTTGTCATGTTCAAAAATTCCATCATTGTTTGAGGTTTTAACAAGTCCAGCAAAGGTAAAACTTGAATTATGTTTAGAGAGTTTAAAAAGAGGTGAAAAAGAAAAATCCAAATATCCATTTTCATAGGTAGTCCCTTAGGTATGAAAAGGTAAAAAGAAATACCCAAGAGAACTTCTTAGTGATGTTCAACTAAGTTATTCCTTTTTCATAGCTATTCTATCTCAATCTGGAAAAGGGTTAAACTTAGAATAAATATATGTCTTTTTATTTATTTTTATGGGTTCAAAAAGACAAGTTCTCGACAGTCTTTTCATGTTTTTGGAGTATGAAAAGAGCTAAAAGAGGACTCCTCCTAGAGGAACAAGTGGTATAAAAGGTAGCAAATAGCTATGTTCATGATGGAACCACTCAAAATACGCAAAGGTCAAGAGGCTAGTCAATTAGATCACTCATTACAGTAGTTCCTCAAGAAAGGGTAAAAACCAAGTGAAAGCATATGATCGGCCAAGCAAATGGTGACAATGGAATGAGAAAACCTAGGCTCATCTAGAAAAAATAGGCTGATAAAAAATGGCAATCATGAGGGATAGGATGAGAATGGTTTCATTTTTTACACAAGCTCGAAACATGGGAAACTATGCTTGAAATTGGTTTCATTTTTACACAATATTGAAACATGGGAAACTATGCTTAAGATTGGTTTCATTTTTATAAAAGCTTTAAATGTGAGGAAAAACTATGCTTGAAAATGGTTTCATTTTTACACAATCTTGAAACAGAGAAAAAATATGCTTGAAATTAGTTTGCATGCCCCAAACATAATGACTCAACTCAAGGTACATGCCCCCTAAGCTTCATTTCATGCACATAAGTACACTTTTCAGTACTAACGAATAGATGGAATGAATGTTCATTTACGAGATCAAGTGAAATACTCGACTAGGAATTTATGAGATCTAATTGAAGACTCTAATTGAAAGGGGATTTGTTTCATCTTTTAACAAGTTTGACACAAGAAAAGAGCTATGCTCATAGGAACCTATTTCATTCTTTAATGAGGTTGACATAGTAAAAAAACTATCTTCATAAGAGATTCTTTCATTTTTTAACAAGGTTGACAATCATGGTAAAAGAACTATCCTCATAAGTTATTGTTTCATTTTTTAACGATTTTGACACAAGAAAAGGAACTCTGCTCCAAGGACCTTGTTTCATTTTTTAAGGAGCTTGACATAAGAAAAGGAACTATACTCCAGGAACCTTGTTTCCTTTTCTATGGAGCCTGAGACAAGAAAAGGAACTCTGCTCTGAGGACCTTGTTTCATTTTTTAAGGAGATTGACATAATAAAAGGAACTATGCTCCGAGGACCTTGTTTCAATTTTTAAGGAGCTTGACACAATACAAGAACTCTCCTCTAAGAACCTTGTTTAATTTTTTAATGAGCTTGACACAAGAAAAGGAACTTTTCTCAGAGGACCTTGTTTCATTTTTTAAGTAGCTTGACACAAGAAAAGGAAGTTTGCTCCAAAAGCTTATTATGATCACCAAGAGACAATGGCTTCCAAGAGTTTCTCATTAGATGGGAGAACAATGCTCTAGAAGGGATACATATCAAGGGATCCAATGGAAAGATAATACTTCAGTGCCCCCAATAAATGATGCACGACATCGCCTACTAGATCATCATTAGATGTGAGCATGGAACAGGTTGCCACGTAATTAATCTGTGGCGGAGGAGATACTAGTTGCATATAAGGACCATTTAAGGAAGTTGGTTGATGCAGAGTCAAATTAGGACCAAAAAATGAAATCTAGTCAATAGGCATGATTCTTCCTTCATGTGAGAAACACATCACACTAAAGAGTGAAGAGACAAGAGCTCATGTGACATAAACAAAGTCATGTTGAAGGAGTAAATTAAAATCCAAAGGGCCTTGGACTACCATCACATCGATATAAATAGTTTTTCCTCCCAAAGTAATAGGAAACTTAGGAAGGATCCCTAATGGTTGGTTGGTTCCTCTGTTAAAATCCAATAGATTATGGGTAACAGGTACAAGTTGCAAAGAGCCTAAATATTTCCAAGTAGTTGAGGACATAATACTAACAGATGTGCCTTCATCTATAAGTGTTGCAGGTACAACCACATTATAAGCTTTTACTATGATCTAGAAACGAACGTAAGGAGGAAGACGATATCCTACCAGTCGAATTCAATCAAAGGAAGTGATCATACTACTTGGAGGGGGTGTCATGGGAATAATATGATTGCTCCCTTTTGCCATGGGAATGGGATAATTTCCTACTTGTGTCATGGGAATGGGAGAAATATCCCATAGTTCATTGGAACCCAACTAAATGAGAAGAACTTCAGTGATATGAAGTTCCCTTTCTACGAGAAAGGCATGATCAATTGAAGGCATAATCAACTCAACCATTTTGTCAAGAAATGGTTGGTCAGGAATGGACTCATGGAATTCACATTCAGAGAGAGTGGGATTGACTAGAGAAAGATTTTTATAAATCACTTCATCAACTAGTGGAGGATTGGGAGAAAGCTTCCAGTAACCAGATGGAAGTCATGGTTGAGAAGTTGTAAGGGTTTCCAATACTTTTGTGGCTTCATCCATATAAGGACAAAGGTGAATATGATGATTCCCTTCTAATAAAATATAGATAAATTTGACTTTCCTCTTTTTCCCATGGACCTTACCATCGCTAGTTGAGGGTTTGTCACCAGAATTATCTTTAGAATATAAAAACAAAGGCTAATATGAGCCTATGGACCACACTTATAATACCTTGGGAATACCAGGACAATCTATAAGAATGTGGTCACCCTTAAATAACATTAAAGGGAATTTAACATTAGGGGTTGATTGGAATATTTTTGAATACTAGTTGCATTCGTATCAATGGTTTCTTGGTTTCCACCTTTCTTATTTTTCTTCTTCTTCTTCTTCTTAGATTCTTGGTTACTAGAATCAAGAGTTTCACTGGGTGAAGAGGAATAAATGGATGAAGAAACAATAGGTGAAGAAGGAAAAGGGTCAACTTTAGGATCAACATGAGCTTGATGTTGTTTAGGTGGAGGAGAAATTAGTAGAGAAGCAGTTTGGACATTCTGAGCCATAGGGGTCAAAAATAACCAAACTGGCAAACCAATGGTAAATTCAGGAAGGGAAAATGTTTCCATATAAGGAGCACCAATATTTCAAAGAGAAGGAAAAGGACCATGATTCCTATGACAAGGGTTTCCCTGATTGGCAGACTCCAGAATTGTTGCCATTAGTCTCAACCTAAGATCCACTAAGGATTTGTTCCACACGGAGGATGTGGTTCTATGTTCAATTTATTTATTTTAGAAATTAAAGACACAAACAAAAACAAAGAGGGTAAACTAGGTAAAAGGTTTACGAAGCAACCATGAACTTAAATATACATCTTAGAGAACCATGGACTTAACTCGCATGTAGGAAATCTCCTTGAATGTTGTGTTTGGTGTATCACGGTATACAAGGTAGCCGACTCAGTTACCTATGGATAGATAACAACCTATAGGGGATTCCCAAAATATGCTCGATAGTATGTCTATGTGCAGTCCATAGTAGTGTTGTCTAATGCATAACCATTCAATGATAATATTCCCATATACTTTTCATGCATGGAGTGCCATATGATATACTTGAAGGTATGTAGAGAATGATCCTATAGAATTTATGTACATGGAACAAGATTTCACCCTTGGAATGCAACACTGGAAAACAACGATAGCTCCTACGTTTAACGATGTTGGAACACGTCTCTAGCCTAGACCTCCATGTGTTTGCGTTAATGTTACAAATTCTCCTTAGGTTAATTGAGATGAATTTTAAAGTTTAACTTGAATTAGATTTCAATTTCAAATCTCAAAACTTGATGTTACCTGAACATGCCTATGATGCAACTAATATGACAAAAATAACTATTTTCATTTTCAATGAAAGTTATCTAGTGTAGGGAAGAGGTACAATCAAATATGTAACCAACTAGAGCTTCCCAACAATATCTTTCAATTTCACTATTCCAATTCAATTCAAAGGATTAAAATTTTCCAAACCAAGCAATGTAATCTATGCATGATTCCCCTGAAAACTATGTAAGTGTGATCTATGCACAATTTCCTTTCTAGTTTTGAAAATGATAATTCTAACTGTGAAAATGTGATATATGCAAGTGAATTCTTCAAAAAAAACACCTAAGAATTCCAATAAAATCAAACATAATATAATATTTCATGAATAGAGGACTCAAACTGAAATTGGGTGAAATTCCAAAAATCAAAAGAGATGTCACTCAAAGGTGATTAACACTCATATACAACTCATCCCTCCTCAGTGATTGAGGGGGAATTGTTTTTGAAAAAATATGCAATTTCACACTAGGGAATTCCAATTTCACACAAAAAACCCTAGATGCAAATGCAAGATTTTTCTTTTCACCACACTTAATTTTCAAAATGATGAAAACTAAGATTGAAAGTCTAATCGATGATTTGAAATCACTTTTTAGAATGAGGACTAGAACAAAAATTCATCCAAGCAATCAATGATTAAACTAAACAAGTTTTCAATAAACCTAATGATAAGAACAAAGGAAAATAAAAACCAATTCTTACCAAGGAAATCAAACACACATGCATACAAAATGGAGGCTTTAGAGAGACCAAAACACACTCAAGGCTTAGGGAAGTTTAGCTAGAAGTAGGCTGACCAAAGAGAGGCTCAAGAATCAAGGAAACATTTTTGCAAAAATAGGGACCAATGTTGGTGCAAAAGAGGCTTGGGTGAGGTGAAATTCTTTGTCAGAGGCACAAGCGGTGTATTGAGCTTGGGAAAGAGGATTCCAACCCAAAAATTACAAAAAAAGATCAATGAAATCACTTCCTAGGTATCATATTGGTTATATGATACAAAAAGGGTCTATCAAGAAGGTAATAAAAACAACAGACAAGGAAATCACTAAGGGAATACTATGTTCCCCAACAGAGTCACCAATCCGTTATACGCAATTTATGATCGCAGAAAAAAGTATCTCCCCTAGTTTGGTGGCTAACCTAGAACAATAGAGAGACAAGAAACATGATGGATTTCCTTCAATTATATGACAGAGTGAGGCCAACCTAGAATTCTTTGCACACTTCGCTCCTTCTTTAGCTTGGAAGCTCCAATTCTAGCTCTAAATGCAAAAATTAGAACCTGCACAGCCAGATAACACAAGCCAAGAAACTACAAGATCTATGCAGTATAATCTAAGTATTTCAATAGATGAAAGTGGTATTAGAATACATGAAATAACATAATCACATATAGGAAAACAATGAATCAATTTCATTAATATAAATGGAAGGAGATTACAACCATAAGTGGAAATCTATCTTGTAAAAGAGATCCTCCAAGTTTTTGACTTGTCCTCTCCTTATCACAATATGCACCTCCAATCACCCTAAATGCATAAGATAATAACCACTCATTGCAGCAGCATAAGGGCATAATCACTCTCCAAAATCCCACACCTAACCACATAGAAGGCTGGGAATATATAGAGAAGTAAGGTAAGTTGGGAGTTCTATCCAATTACCAATGTAGGGTAAGAGTTTCACCTTTGGTGGAGGGATAGGATCAAAGGGTAAATGGTGAAAATCCAATATAAGAAGGATAGGATCTGAATGTTTTATTCAAGGTAAGTAGTTGAAACAACTTATGGAAACTCCTATAAGGGGAATCTTCCAGAATCTCGATCATTCTCCCAGATTTCTAGAACCAACACAGGTGCAAAGGGGAGAAACCTGCTGGTGACCAATGTAGGCCACAATGGAGAAACATGTAAGTGAACACACCCCAGTAGGCTAAAAGGGAGCATTGGTCCTCAAACTATCTCAGAAATCTAATTTTCTACCTTTCCTTGTCAAAATATGCACCTCCAATAACCCTAAGTGAATAAGATAATAACCACTCACTGCAACAACATAAGGGGAGAATCACTCTCCAAAATCCCACTGAAGCCCAAATAGGTGCTTGTGGAATGAGGTAAATATATAGGAAGGAGAGGTAGTTCATGAATTCTTATCCATATACCAATCTAGGCTCGAGATCCAAAAGTGCTGGGAGGATGAGCTCAAGGGATAAGATGGTAATTTATCCAAGGTGGAATTAGATAGGATTTGAATGTTTATTCAAATTAAATGGTTGAAACAACCTCTGGAAGCTTATGGAAGAGGAAGATTTGGAATTTTTTTATTTTTTCCTAAATTTCTAGAATCAACGCACCGCGACAGTTATGTAGGGTTTGTTTCATAGAACCCTAAGAGAAGGAGAGACTGCACTGTAACACAATTTCTCAGTTATGTAGGGTGTGTTGATCCTTAAAATGACTGAAACAAGGTGCTTTCAGGACAAAAATTAGGGATTAGGGAGAGTCATGCTTAGGGCTTTGTGCAATGATGATGAAAAAAGGGAATAGGATGTTGATTGATCCGATTAGGATGCCTACTGATCGGATGTGACAAAATGGCCTATAACACACCCAATCCTCATTTTTGACTTAGTGGGAAAGGACGATCCTAGACATTTTCTAGTAGTTCATTCCTGTATGCCTTTCTTACCTTGGTTCCTCACCAAGAACCATCCTTCCAAGCAGTATTAAGGTGATTTTCATATAAGTAAGGCTACCTACCTAAAATTTGAAGATACAAAATATGATGGTCAGTTTGTATGCTACGAGCTCACTAAGATTTAGGGTGTCCTTCTTCTCTCCAAATTCTCCAATAAATCAATGTGCAAATGAATTGGATTTGGGGGAAAGAATCCATTTTATAATAAAAACCCTAGTTTTTTTGTTAGCCACTACGAAAAAATTGTAGGTAAATTTGATGGACCATCCACACCATTAGAAATCTCTCACCAAGCACTATAATGGGTCTCTCTTCATTTTTGGTAATTTGAAACTTCGACGGGAAACCATTTTTTCCATCATGTCTCATTTTGCTGCCTATCAAATTTAAAGCTCTTTATATGAATCACATGTACTTTGGAACCACTTCACTTTTTCACTTTTTGAATTAGGTATCAATTTTCATCATGAGTAAGAATTATTTACACATGTTTTTTATGGTCCCCTCTCGGCCTTCCCCATTTGGTAGCATCATAGACTCACTCTTGTTCAGTGCATTAGAGATGAGGCACCTTTTCATCCATGGAATCATTTCAGAGTCCCACATAGTTTTTCTTCAGTACATCATCCATCTTTGTGTCACATTCGTCCCATTTCACTCAAATTTGGCCTCAAGCTATACTCATCTATCTCTAAAAAACCTTCATTTGAGTAATTGACCATCCCCTCTGGAATTAATTCAGTCACTGCTAGGTCAACCATGCAAATTATTCTTTGACAAGGGAAGTTTTAATTCGACCACTTGTCTTATTCCTCCATCATTTTACCTGGTGTCAGTCTATCAGTCACATTACTATATCATGCCTTTGATGAGGAATCACCATTGCCTCAACTCTAGTGGACTCTCTTATGTCAACTTCAACACTTTTATTTTAGGAGAGTGGTTTAGAGGGAAGTGTACCTTGGTTCCAGCCTTCATTATTGTTGGGTGCCTCATATCAAGCAAAGGGAATCATCATTTCCCTTTAACTTGGTAGTTTGTCACATGCTCAATTCCAACTCATTATCACACAATCAAGAATCATGCACTTGATGGTTCATTGATCTAGTAGATTGTACCAACATTTCTCAGGTGTGTATGAGATGTTTCAGACCTCATGAGCGGGTGCCCTTTAGGTATATCCCCACATGTGTAGATTAAATTAGATTATGATCCATCATCATATTTCTTTTATTGAGTTGACTGGCTCAATTTTTTCTGATTGCAAATCCCATGACATGCATGTTTACTTTAGATAGTTCATTCAGATCTTTAGAGACATTTCCTATTCAAGAAGTCTTCTTTGGTTGTGATCTTCCCCTCACCTTAGCTTGTAGGGGGAATTATGTCTCATGTACTCAGATCAGAAAATGTTATTATATCCATACCTAACCTTTGTGTCAGTGAGAAATTTCTTGGAAGGTGTACCAAAAACACTTCACTTAAGTCACTAGGTCACAAGTGACCCTAATAACAATTTGATAACTGCTTACGATTTGGATCTACAATCAAATGGAAAAATCTCCAACAAAAACATATACGATCCATAATAGAAAGCAACATTAAAGATATCCAATGCAATAACCCAAATGGAAAGACTTTAATTGAATAAAATCTTCATTGAAAACACTTGGTGTAGGAGACCTACAAAAGGGTGTACAAATCCCCCTCCATGGGATGGGTCCTTTGATTTCCTTGATGCTTTAGTAATCAATCTTCTCTCCCAATATATGAAAAACCCAAAGAGTGTGAAGAACTCAAATGGGAGCTCAAAAGAAAGGAGACGATAATAGTGATGATGATAATGATTATGGTGAAGAATGAATGAAAAACCATCCTATTTATAATAAATTATTGAGTTAATATTGAAAATGTAGAATACTAAAATAATATTGACCAAATCAAGATCTAACAGCTAGGAATACTTTATTATATTTATTGGAGAGGGAAAATATATTTAAAATGGTCAAATATCTTTATTTATAAATAATTAAAAAATAAAATGATTTATTAATTATTTTGCAAGGATTAAGAATATTGGTGTGAAATTGAAATAATTATTAAATAGTGATTTAACAATTATTCCAATAATGGAAATAAGGAATAATAAGTGAATAGTGATTTATTTAATTATTCCTATGGGGTTTAGTTCAATGTGACAAGGAATAATTATTTAATAATGATTTAATCATTATTCTCCAGAGAAAATTAAATAAATAATGATTTATTTAATTATTCTCATGGGTTTTTTTTTTTTAATCAGAAAATAATTTAATAAAAGTCGTTTACTAAATTATTTATCACAGTGAAATTGATTACTATGGTAAAATTAATCCTACATGGTGTATTTCGATCCACCTAGTTAGAAATGACTAGGTGATCATTTTTTGGTGATAACATATTTCGCCCCAACGTATGAGTGTTAGGAGAAAATCTTTTGACCGAAATACATTGTAGGCTATACTTCCACGAGACACCAAAGGGAATTCAAAGAGAGAGAGAGAACTAAAGCAATGCAAGGATGGAAAAAAATGGAGGGAGCGAGACCTACTAAACTTATAGAACTCTACTTTTATGTGGGAGTACATGATCTCAAATGAGGCTGGGGAGACATACCCATACCTATCAATATAGATGCATAAAAATAATAATGATGAGACCAACATTTTGGGATTGAGCTACAAAGTACATGATACATGATCAGGGGTAATTTTAGGGGCGAATAATTGCCCAAAGGTAAAATTTAAGGCTTTTTATATTTTAATGGGGCGAATTTTTAATTAAAATAATAAAATCTTTTTTATATAATTAGCACTCATTTTATTTAAAAATTAATTTATTTTTTTATTTTCGCCCAGGGAAGATACGCTAACCGAATCGGATTTTCTTAAAATCGCCCCATTTTGATATTTGCTCCTGGTTTGGGAGATCAAAATCTCCATTTCTGATTTACGGTTTGGTTTTTCTTGTTTGGTAGTGATATTGTGAGGATCGATTTGGTCTAGGAAGGTTAAATTTGTTTTGAAATGGAGGGCGGAGCTTAATTTTTTCCAAATGGACGGCGGCTCCCTGTTTTCACGGATTCAGCCCGCTGTTTTCATGAATTCCGGATTCATGGTATATATGGCTCCTGGCTCCCTGGTTTCATGAATTCATCATGTATAAAATTGTTTTGAAATAGGATTTTTTATCATAGTTCACAAATCTTAATTTTCTATTTAGCAGCAGCAGTTTCGGTGCGATATTCTTGCATTTTCAATCCACTTATTCTTCTCTTGTTTTGGTATCCATGGTTTCTTGGATTTGAATGGCTCATGCCACTGTAGCAGCAACAATAGTCGATACTTGATAGAATTGTTGGATGAGCGTGAGAAATTAAACCCCTTTATGCGGGTCCTGCCTATCTGTAGCCGACTTTTGAATCAGGGTAAGTTGACTTCATATTTCTTGTTTTTCTTCAATTTTGAAGTATAGGAGAAGATAATTCAGATTATCAGTTGTTCTGGAAGGCCAAATTAGGTGGATTCGTGCCTCCTGCAGTTGGAACAGGGGTGTTCCGTTGGTTTGGAAGCACATATAAGTTATACCCCAAGATGCACGCGCATTCACATATAGCACTGTTTGGCCGGCGTTCAACAGAGCTTTGCACTGGCAGATAGAAGAGGTGCACGGGCGTTCGGATAGATACACCATTCACCAGCGTTCGATAACCCAAATTTGTCACATATTCTTACTTATACCATTATACCACTATCTGATCTTGTCACGCCGCCCGTGGTTGCAAGAGACCATGAATTTTTTTTAATGGTTGGATATCAAATTTTGTTAAAGATTCTCTCCATCTGACTGTTACCCCACAAGCAAAAGATAATAACTAAAGTTGAACAAACATGTAGAAGTATCATTATGCTGATTTGGATTTCATCTTTTGGAAAGAAGATTTGGCTTCAAAATTAAGATTTGGGCCATTGCTATGTTAACTGGTAAAGATACTTGTATCCATAGTTACCAAACTCAGCTGAGTTAACTTGGCTAGTCTGACTCTTCTAGGATCTAAATATGAGCAGATCAGACAGAGTCGAAGCTTAACTTGGTCAGAACTCAGGGTCTAACTCAGACTCAAATAAAACTTGAGAGTTATCTCCGGATCTGACTTGGGCTTGGGCAAGAATCAGGTAAAACTCGACAACTAGAAAATAAAAGTTTTGTCCAATTTCTTTTCTTTTTCCCAACTTTCCTGAATTAAGTCTTAAGTCTTGCCTGATTTTAAGTCAAACCTTGTTTCTTTTTCCATGCTGAGTTGCACATAATGCTTTATAGAAACAATTTCCTTAATGCTATTTTATAGAGACATATAACTGAGTTCAGGATCAACTGATGCTTCCTTCACTTTCTTTAATGAGGTTGTTTGTATTTCCAGAATCTATTTTGTACAAAATCTCTTTTAGGAAGTAGCTATTCCCTGTATATGAAGTTATGCATTATTTCTCTGTCCAATTCTATTTTGTTATGGATAAAATATGTAGCTAGCATGTTATGCCAAGTTTAGTCATAGAGATTAATAATGAAAATCCAAATACAACATATAGAAGATTAGTTTGACAATGGATGGTTGATTAGCTCCGAAGATACTATAATTATATTTTCCTTTCCAGTGATCACTTTGTTGGTGGATTTTTTGGTATTTTTCACTTGTTCATGCTTTAGTCTTGTGTTTCAAGCTTTGGAATACAATTTCCTTCATTCCATTGTTGCTCAAGTTCATCGACTTTATTGCATCTAAGCTTCACTCACTTATACACAAACATAGGAAATGCATAGGAATTCGTTTCATTCAGAAATGGAACTAGAATAAAGAACAAAGGAAGAAAACATCTTTATTTATCAAAACTATGCTAATTATTATTGCTAAGGCTTAATACCATGAAGAATGACTGGTGAATAGGACTACAACAAAAGCATGGAAAGCAAAATCTGGGACTTTTACTTCCATGAGGAATGACTTATGCATAAAACAAAATTTGGTCGTTCTCATTATTTACTACTTACAATCACAGTATTCCCTTTCTCCCCATCTTGATGCTATGTTTAATGGAATTTGATATTGTTTTTATGTTGAGCTTGAACAACACCATAGGTTTACTGATTCATATTTGGAAAAAAGTATGAAAGGTATACCCAAAATTATGCTAGCAAATCTAGGTCCAACATGTATGGTGTTCTGGGATATAAAAGCGAACACGAATTCATTCTTTTATTTTTTAAACAAGAAAAATTTATGTTTATATTACGAAAGATAGTTTACATACTATGAAGTCTTGTTTAGAGGCAATACATACTTAGAGTGACACTTAGCTACATAAACAGTTGCATTGAAACTAACTTACTGAGGCAGTCATCCTTATAGTTTGTGATTTCTCAATACTTCTTTGCCGTGATTGACAAAACTATTTGCCACTTGTTAATATATCGAAGTATATCTTTGTCTGCCTTACGGGAACCCTCAACAGGGTATCCTCCAGAGGAGTGTCATTTGGAGTAGAGTAAGAAGTTCTTGAATCAAAGCCTTCGCTCCACTATGATGGGAGGTACTTCCTTGAAAGATGACCGTAGATTCCAGCATATTGGGATAAGAAACACAGTTATTCGATGGAACTTATCTGTTGCCTAATCTCTGTACAGAGGCATCTTGAAGCTGGGATTTGGTCTCTTGAAGTTGAGAGCCTTCTGAAGCTGGGATTTGGTCTCTTGAAGTTGAGAACCTTTTGAAGTTTGGATTTGGTCTTGTGAAGTTGCTTTGTAGGGAGTGAGAACTTCAATAGTTGTTGGTCTCACTTACAAGGTATTAATGCTGGAAGCCAATCCTTCACAGAGAGTTGAGAAAAAAGGAAGCACGGAGAGAAGGAAAGTGTTCCCAATATAACCTGCTAGCTGAGTCATAATGTTATATGTTGAAGCAAAGATACCACAGCTCCTCCTTTCTTCCATACTAAGATCTTAGTCCTGATAACATTAAGCTTTCCTTGTTTTTTTGTGTTTCATTTTCATGGAAAATTCGGACATGTTTATATTTTTTTCCAACACAATGTGCTTTCCTTCCCAGACATGGGATTTCCTTAGAGACTCCCTAATTCTGTTTATGTTTCTTTCTATCTCGACATTCAAAGAACTTGAAATTCCCATTTATGGAGCTACTACTACTTGTCAGTCTCTAAGTACTGTTAGATCTTCTGAGGTGTTCTTTTTTAAGTTTCAATATAAGTATTCCTTTTAAGTGATGCCAAAGATTCTACGTAGTTGTTGGTTGGTACTCAAATGTCCCAAGTTAAATTTTCAAATACTCTTCCTTTTGATGTTAAGATTATCCATGCCTTGAACGAATAGCTTGGATCTCCCTCTGATGTTCATCAAAGAGCATTTGTTAAAATCTTTGCATCCAATCATTAATATAATCACATTTGCAGGAGGTTACTTAAATGGGATTACATTCATGTACTTTTTTTGGTGCTGGTTTCCCTCCCTTTCTCTTCCCAATTTGCCAAATCATAAGTATTCTTCCAACCTTTTTCTTGTTGGCTTAATTCACTCTACCTAATTTTTGAATTTTTCTAATCAAGTTGGAATTGATTCTTTAGACGTATTTGGAATATACCTATTTTTCATTGAATATCTTGTCATTTTGATCAACAGTATCTTCCAAGAGAGAAATATTCCAAATTACCTTTATAATTGGCTTGTTTTTGAATCCTTCAAGCAATAAAAGAAACCGGTTACTGAACAATTGTTCTTTAGAAGATGCTGTAATAGAGGAGGGGAGAATCATTTCTGTAACCAAAGAACACAGGAAAAGAGGTTTCATTGTTTACAAAACAATAGTCACATCTTGAAGGATCATTAATTCCTTGTTTCACCAGGTTCTCCCCTGCTAAAAGTGTGTCATTTGGCCAGACATTAAAAGTCAAGTTTGGAGATGGAATAGCTCAACTCGATCTTGTTTAATTTGATTTCTAGAGAGAGGAAGGATCCACTCCTTCCAAGAAGTTTGAGGTATCCTTCTTTAACAATCTATTTTCTTGATTGGGTGCCCTATTTTACTTATTCCTTTCTTATTGGAGCTTTCCCATCCAGGACTTTGATTGAAGTTTGAGGTATCCTTCTTTAATAATCTATTTTCTTGATTGGGTGCCCTGCCTTACTTATTCCTTTCTTATTGGAGCTTTCCCATCCAGGACTTGGGTCAGAAAGGTCCAAAGGGTGTTCAGAGTATTAAGAAGGGAAATGGGATAGATCCACTTCATTTAAAGGGGAAGAATGTGAATTACCCCAGGAGGAGATATGTGCCAAAAATGAAGGATTGTTAACTTTAGACCATCTTCTAAATGGAGAGAAATCCAGATCTAATACTTGAAGGGTTTCCAAGGACATGGTTTTCCAAATCTTTCTACAAGAGCCATCCTTTGGCTGTAAAGTTAGATAGTTGTATATTTATAATTTATTTCAAGCTCATGGCCTAGCGAGACACTAAAATGACGTATGAGACCCACTTGTTTGTGAGACAAAAAACCCTGTCCACATAACATTTGCATTAATTAATTTACAATAGTGTATTTCTAGACTAACTCTGATTGTGCCGTTTTCATTTGAATTAATTAATTTACAATAGTTTATTTCTAGACTAACCATGTCCACATACCATAGCTTTCTATAATAACTCCTATTGTACTTGTATTTATGTTTGCTAATGGTGTCCCATGCAAATCTCCTTTTACATTTTAGTAAAAAGAATGTTCACATATTTGTGTGGAGATGATGCTAGGTACCAATTCTGACTTCTTAATGAAAGGGATACTTGCATACTTCCGAAATTCTTCCAACACATTATATTATCATGCAAACTTTTTGTTTATGGTTGACGAGTATTTGTGCAATGCATTTCCATTTTAAAAAACAACAAAACAGAACTCACAAAACCTTCATTGAATTCACATGCATATGATGGGCGTAGAGCCGTCACATGCATTTCATAACATATAGTTTGAGTATGATGTACTAATTATAAGTAGTGTATTTTATCTTTTAATCCAAACGATAAAGTTTCATAATGTAAAGACATGTCAACCTTGGACTTACTTGCTGCCATTATAACACCAATAGTATATCCAACAATGCAAAAACTGGATATACCAATAATTTATGACTTAGAAAGGGTTGAGATGTCCTTTGTAGTGAGGGTGCCTAACCTTCTAGCCTTATCACAATAGGAAAAACATGCCCCTTGGAATTGAACCTGGGTGGATAGGAGAACAAACTATGCTCCCAACCACTTGAGCTACTAAGACGGGATAATAACCTTTGCGGTTATTGATTGGCACGGATGGACATGACAAAAGGTTGATAGCTAAAAATAGTTAGTTTATAGGTACCCTTGTTGATGGAAATTTCACCATGGACATGTCTATTGTCCTTTGTCAAACTTGGCATGTTGCAAATTTGTGTAGCTCCCATTAGTTAGGCCTACTAAGACAAGCTCGGAAGGGAACTTGGCGAATTGCAAGTATGATGCACGATGAACAAGATTGGCATAAAGAACTTGATTAGCTTTTATAAACTTGTGATCCTAGGATACATGTGGATTCCAAGAGTTGGCCATTTTCTATTTTAGGGTTGCAATGGATGTGTAGAAGTGCCCTAAGGCATAAGCATCCGAGAGTACAATTGTACAATGCACTAATTGGGTTCACATTCATTTGGCACACATTCATTGGATGAACTTCTTATGTGCACCATTGCTAAGCACACTTGGGTGCGATGGGCACATTTGTTGGGTGTGTGGCACCTCGGGCCCAACGTGATAAAGATGTTTGATAGTTGATGGAACAAGAATGAAGTGGGAAAAGGCACCATTGGCCACACATTCGTCAAGCACACATCAACTGGACACACTTGTTGGGTGTACCTTTGTTGGTTGTGTTTGGGCACCTTCAGCATGACACCATTGGATGTCAGATAGTGGATGGAAAAGAAGGGTTAGAGACTAATAGGCACACATATGTTAGACATGCTTACTGGGTGCACGCTTAGGCGCTATTGGCCACACATTTGTCAGTCACACATCAACTGGACACACTTGTTGGGTGTACCTTTATTGGTTGTGCTTGGGTACCTTCTGCACAACACCATTGGATGTCAGAAAGTGGATGGACAAGAAGGGGTAGAGACTAATAGGCACACATATGTTAGACATGCTTACTAGGTGCACCCTTGCCATGTGTGCTTGGGTGCCTTGGGCACACTTTTTAGGTGTGTTGTGCCTTAAGCACAACACCATTAGATGTTGGACAATTTGAAATCAAGTATTGAAGGGGGTTAAATGCATCATTGATCATAGAAGTTGGTGATGTGAACACTTGAGTCCACTTAAGCATAGAGAGGTTTGTAATATGCCAAAGAAGGATGCAAGTGTGAGACAAATCTTGTATAAGTAGTGGGCACCTCAAAGTTGCTAAGGCATCATCCATTGATCATTCACCAAGAGTGCAAATGAGCTCGATTATCATGCTAAGTTCAGGGTTGGAATGGTAGGGTGAAATTGCACTCACTGATCATAGTTGAGAACATTCCTGAGATAACTTTCTTTGACACTCCAGACTATAAAATTTCTGAGAATGCTGCAAAATGAAAAACCTCTTGAGGAAATATCTTTAGCAAGAAGCCAAGAATAATTTGAATATTTTTCTTAACCAAACCATATAATATTTTGTTTTTATCACTAAGAAACTTGGCCAGCTTTACCCTTGACTAGTATATCATAAAGGAGATCCTTCAATGACAAAGGTTTGCTTTGATCATAAAAAGAAAAATGCAGGTTTTGATAATTCTGGATATGTTTTATTTTCTAAGGTTCAATGTTCACCATTTTTCCCAAAATAGCAACTAGACATGCTTAAACCTTCCACACTCCTCAAAATAGTTCCGCTTACACTGTTTGATTTATAAAACAGAGAATGCCAAGCCAACTCAACAATGGCATGAATGACATTTTTAAGGGTTCATATAAAGTATACTCCACCGTATTGAATGTTGCTTTATTTTGCTACCAAGTTTATCCACGGTGACTATTTTTATATACAACACTGGAGCTGCTCGTAGTATGCATAATATTTGACTAGACCATGTCGGGCATTGCAAATATTTGCTTTTCTCTTAATTTTACCCATGGTTGAATCTCTGCTTCCACTTATTCTGTTATGTTGTTTCAATGTTATACAAATGAATTATTATATTTTATGTCTTAAAATTTAATAGTTTCCCATTATCATTGTTAAATAATTTTTGTGAAATTCCATTTTGCTTCAAAATTCAATTTCTGATATGTTCTTTCAATGTTGACTCAACAATTCTTTTGCAAAGTACAATTCTATTTTCTATGAACAAGTGAATTTATATGAAGCATATCTCAACGCATTAAAACTGTTGATGCAGGTCTGCAGATCGATTTGAAACTTTAATTGTGGAATATTTAGTGAGATGTCAAAAGATAATCATGGGAAGAAACCATTAAGGCAAACAGATGTATTATCATACTTTCAAAAGGCTCCATCCAAAAATACACATTCTCTTCATGATTCAAGCTCCTTTGAACAATCTGTTACTGAGAGAGAGGTTAACTCTTGTGGAAATGCATTTGATATCCATAGGATGGATGAAGAAATAGGTTCCTCAAGTGGTCAGGGTGAGATAAATACAGTTTCAATAGAAATTGGTGATGAAAATGTTAAAGATTTTTCCTTGGAAAGTGACACAATCCATTCGCGGAAAAGGAAAAGAGGCCAGTGGGCCATAGGGAGACGATTCCAAGAAAATTGGGTCT
Source organism: Pinus taeda (assembly GCA_000404065.3). Lineage (NCBI taxonomy): Eukaryota > Viridiplantae > Streptophyta > Pinopsida > Pinales > Pinaceae > Pinus > Pinus taeda. The sequence continues at coordinate 103,532 of APFE031221762.1, forward strand.
CAAGTTTTCCATTTATTGAAGAAATACATCCTACAAATGAGAAAGATGTTTTCCGACAAGTTAGATGTATTACGTGTAGTTGGAAAACTCAAAAGGAAGTGAAATTTCAAATGAAGCTAGATACGGTACAAAAGCATGCAAGAAAGGTGTATGAAAAGAAAATTGTAAATGGTAAAGAGAAATATATTGTTAGATGGAAATCTTTTGAGGAATGTCGACATGTTGAATATGCAGAAGAATATAAAAAATATTTATTATGTATGAGGAAACTTGAGGCAGATAGAGGAACCATCATATCTCTATTTGAAAAGACGATGGAAAGAAATTTGTTATCCAAGATGATACAATTGAGCACTGTATTTCACATCTTATCTAAATGTCGTCCTATGACAGATTATCCAGATCACATGAAATTAATATCTTTTCTTCAAGTTCCAAACTTTCCATCTTCTCATTGGTCTATAACTAGTGGTTGGGGATGGGCAGGATATCTAGCTCAAGTAGAAAAGGATGATTTGAAAGAGAAGATTGCAAATGCTATGTTTTTGGCATTGTCTTTAGATGAGGTTACGGCGATAGATAATACTTCATGGATTTGCATGAGCATTTATATGGTTAATGACCATATTAACATTCCTATCTACTTGGGATTAATAAGATGAGAGAGACTTCTACAGCTGAAAATATTTATGAACTTGTTCTTAATGGATTGAAGGAAAGTGGTATGGATGAATTAATGATTGCCAAAAAGTTGGTATGTGTTGGAGCAGATGGAGCAGTGGTAATGCAAGGACAAAGGAATGGCCTTTGTGTTAGGCTACAACTATTAGCTTCACCATATATGCTTAGTATTCATTGTATGGCTCATAGGATGAACCTTGCATTTAAAATAGTAAGCAAGTTTCCATCAGTTTCAAAAGTTGAAGATCTTGTACGTGAGACTCATGCATATTTTTCTCGTAGTCCCAAATGATATTTAGAGTTTCAACAATTTGCAGATGGTATTACAGATGGAAAAAAACTACTGAAAGATGTTGATACAAGATGGATCTCATTAAATGGTCCAGCTCAAAGACTATTTAGTGAGTTCAAACCTTTGGTAGGGTTGATGTATGAAAATCGCTATAATGTAGACAAAGCTCAAGATCTTCTTTCTCAACTAACTAATATAGAGACATTATTGACATTGGCTGGAATTCTTCCTATGCTACATGAAATGAATGTCCTCATGAAAATGTCTCAGAATCGCACAATGTATATTGCGGAATACACAAATGCGAGAAAGTCAACATGTCTTGCATTGGATAATTTGTATATGATGCCAGACTCTTTTACTGGTCCAGAGTTTAAATGTTGGACTGAGATCATCAATATAGAAAATACTGAAATTTTTTTGACCTTTGATGAAAAAGGGATGCTATGTATCGTAGTGCACGGGTATATGGTTCCCTTTCATTATATTAGTAAGACAGGACTAATCACCAAATATTTCTTCGTGTCAAGAGACCAATTTGATAATATTGTGATTTCAGTAAGACAAAATTTGATAGAAATTGCAAGATCACTATCATTAGAGATAAGAGAACGATTTCCTCGAGATGAATTGTTGGAGGCCATGTGTGTGGTATACCCTCAATATTGGAACAATTTTCAATGTCCAAGAACTTTAAAATTTGATTTTCAAAAAAGATTAAAATGTTTAGTAGACCATTTTTGCAAGAAAGTCTCGATACATGGAGAACAAATTGAAGGTATTTTAGATTCATCAAAATTGTATCAACAAGGTGGACGCTTTGCTGAAACAATGTGGAAGCAATATCATTTTTTGGAGAATCCTAATGAAAATGGTGCCATAACAAGATTATGGACTACTTTAAGTGTTAGCCAATACCTGCAAGAAAACATATCAGAATATTTCAAATTAGCAGATTTTTGTCAAACCATGATTTTGGGATCAGTGGAGGATGAGAGAATGTTTAGTACATTATCATTCTTGAAGTCAAAGTTGAGGAACAAGCTTGATAAACATGTGGATACATGTTTAAGATTATATGTAACAAAGTATGACATTGACAGTTTTCCATATGAAAGAGCGCTAACTGTTTGGCAATCAGATTGTGATAGAAGCGGAGAAAACAATATAACAATTCTATCTAATGAACTTGATATAGAACATAATGTTTTGGAGGCTCATAATGACAGTTCATTTAGAGAAGATCATGTTCACAATTTAGAAAATGAGGACCATGATGAGAACTGGGAAATTGAAATACCCTAGGACTCTTATTTTGGTATACATGTTCCATTGATCATGCAAAATTACTATATGTCAACTTCAGGTAAAAATAGGTTCTATATTTGTATTTTTCATTATAACATTGCAACAACATTATTTTGATGTGTATTATTTTAAGATTGATGTTTTATATTTAATCATTACATTGTTTGTTTCTTATCTGTGACAGGAAATAAAGATGGATTTGGTGATGTTGGGACCTATTTCTTTTCACATAGATAGTGTCTGACTATTATTAAATGATAAATAACAAATTTAACAAGACTTTCAAGTCATTTGCTAGCCATTTCTTGTCATTCATTTGTCAGCCATGTTTTCAAGCCTTTTAGGTACTAAGTTGTTCGGGTCCCCACATGTCCTTAGGACCATTAAGGGATGAGATAACATGATTCAGTCCAACTCATGCCCCGAATTTACTTTTTGCCTATTGATGTAAGTGTTTTGTTACCACTTATCACCAACAAAATTCTACCATAACATAGACCAACGTCCCTTCTTGGTAGGTCTCTCCACCGTACCACTAATCATGGAAAATTTTAAGAACCCCTCCTAAATTTATAAATATAATAAATGCGCGAATCTCCATGGTATATAGGAAAAATGGAAGGCGAATTTATCAATAATATAATATCTATATATAATTTTTTGGCGAATCTCTCACCAGGCATGGCGAATATTATACTCAATTATAAAATCTTTTAAGGTCTTGGCGAGTCTTTCACTAAATAATAAAACTTTGTAAAGTCCTAGTGAATTTTAGCATTGTGAAATCTTAGAGAATTTTTTGAAGAAGTATAAAACCATATATGACAAGAGCCACATGGTGGCAATATCACTATTTTTTTTTCACATTTCCACGACATGGAACATGTTTATAAAATTATAAAAAAACCAACCAAGTCCCTTATAATATGTAGGTAAGCTTATAAAAGAGTCTGATACCTCTACTATGCTTGTCTTCATTCAAGTGTCATAGCTACTATACTTAACACTGTGAATCACAACTCCCTCAGAACTCAACTCTATAGTGTAATTAAAACCTTTGGAAATTGAATCTGAAAACTCTATAAAAAGGATTAGTGAAGTAGAAGCTTTTGTGAATGAGCCCACTAACTATCACTGCTAAGCAATCAATCTAGACTATGAAGTCTTCCATCTTGATCACAATCGTGCTCACGATCAAGGGAGTGCGATCACCTGGCCTGACATAATGGCCATCATAGCTTCCCTACCAATACACAAGTATGTCCCTGTTTGCAGTTAGAAAAATTACCCAAATTACAATCTATTTACTCCAGCATATGTTGGAAAGTTATAGAAGGATGACTAGTGCAATCAATCCATTCCTTTTAGCCTTGGATTTGTTTCAGTTTAAAACAAAAATATACAAATATACTTGTCCAATGTATATGCTTTAACCATTCACCTTAAGATATTTTTACAATATAATTTCCTAAGTCTATTTAATATCTTCATTATCATAAAAACCAACCTATATCCATCTTAACTCCACATCTACCACTCTTAGGGGGATGAAATCTATTTACCCCTCTGAGCACTTGGTAGACCGAGAATTAAGATGGATCTAAGATAGAATTTCCCCTTTAAATAGTATATCCTCACATGAATACCATGGGTCAATACCATGGGTTATCATAAACCTGAAGCTAAAAAATTACTATTAGTAATTTATAAAAATTAATAAAATTAATAGTTGATTTTTATTTTATTTTTATTTTAACCAAG